>VZTU01014147.1:0-109287 GCA_013400835.1 Zapornia atra
TTTTGTTTGACTGGCTGTGGGGTTTTGGGGGGCTTTTTCTGTTTGTTTTGTTTTACACTGGGACTGAAAAATACTTTGGTGGTTTTGTCATGGAGAATTTGTATAGAAAAGTACTTCAATTTTATCCAAGATGAATTAAGAATGAAATCTAAATGGTTACTATTTCACCAAACAGTTTAAAGTAGCATGCAAAGGGTAGACAAAAAAATTAAGCAGTACTTTGGGAAGGAAAGGCAGGTAGTACAAGTACCATAAGACTGCATGGACATTCATTCCAGCCACTTCGTATATTAAAGAGCAGATGGTGTAGGAATATAAGGATACAGAATCAAAAGCTTCAAATACTCAAGTTTCAGCTAGTTTTGTCTATGCTAAAGAAAGCTTTTATCCAATCTGTCTTTCAGCTTCTTGCAGGCAGCACATAGCAAGACATCTCTTGAAAAATATGCCGTTTTCCAGCTTGACTCCAGCTCTTAAGCCAGTCAGACTACTAAAAGAGTATACAAAGCTTGCTGCATGCTAATATGGGTTCCCAGGGCCTCTGCCCTATGTCCTCAACACTCAATTTAGCATTTACAAGATTATAATGAAATGTAGCTTTGTGTAAGAAACAGCAGAATCTTCAACTTGAGCACAAATTAGTGTAATTTTTTCCTGGAGTTTAAATGAAGTAACACTGATCTTTTATCAACACCTAAGATTCAGCGTTAAAAGGGTTCAACAAAGGCTTGTCTTTACTCCCAGAAAATACCACTTCGATGCTAATTTCTATTAGGAACCTACATTAGAAGTCTTCACAGCCTTCAGGTTTAGCAGAATAAACTAGAAATCAGGGTGTCCTCCTTTGGCACCATTTTTGTCCTGAATGTGTATTTTTAGAGCACATGTGAAGCTAAGGGAGAAAAATCCATTTTCCCTTTTAGGGTATCACTGAAATAAATTTATTTAATAGTCAATAATTTTAAATGTTATACTTCATAAATCTCTGGAATGCCATTGTAATGCACCACGGCCATCCTCTGTGACACAATCAGCTATGTTCAAATGGAATATATGAGGAGATCATGTGAAAAGGAAAACGAATTTATTAATTTCAACCTACACTGAATTTCTTTCAGTGAGGTTTTTAATTCATAAGTATTGCAGCATATCACCACCTATACGATAGCACCTAAATAGCTTCCAAAAATAAAGCAGTAATTACTTTCTATCTAGCGCTTCCTTTTGACTTGCATATCAGTGAAAAACTGTCCATTCAACAGTAGTTACAGTGTGTGTCTTTTGCTTGGCACTCAAGTTTCTGATATGACTACAACACATGCTACACCTGGAGGAATTAATGGTTTCGCTACAATGTTTCAGATTACCTTGAAAACATTAATGGGATGTATTTTAATGCAGTATTTTTCCCTATCGGCTTTAATCTTTACCTAGTACAATATGCATGAATAAATCCTACCTGGTACTAAACTCCAGTGATGAATCATCAAAATTGTAGCCATACTTTTCATGGTTTCTATCCTAAAAGATGAACAACCAAGATGTTCATGTTTTTTGCTTTGCCTTAGGGTTTTCTGCTTTTTAGTTACTCTGACTGGGTTGTTCTGTGAATTACTGAGTTTCCCATTTTTCCAGACATAATTCATCATCCTCTGCAGTCAGATTTCCCTAGATAGGCAATTGTTCACAGTGCAGGCATGCTGTTATTTGAGTGCTTGTGTCCCAATTCAGTTTCTGTGGATCATAGTAGAAGCACAGTATAGCAAGCAGTAAACGCTTCCTACAGTAATGCTATCTGAATCTCCTAAACTGTGCTGCTCATTCCAGTCTTGGTAGCATTTTTCTTCCTATTGTCATAAAAAATCAGTCTATTACAGTAGGTATTGCTTAATAATTACTTTATCATTTAAAGATTTAAAAATGAAAAGGAAATACCTTCCATAGTGATGGCTGGTTAATGTCCAGCAAAATTTTCTAGTTATTCCTAGACTGAATGTGACTCAGTAAAAAGGAAATATCCATGTGTCCACAATGATATGCCAAACTTTTTGGGCTTATCCTACAGTTCATGTGATGGCTCAGCTGATTTTTCAAAGATTCTCAGCAAAGTTAATAAAAGGCAATTATATGTGATGCTATAGACAACCCAGTGACCTGGGTCATCTTTAATACCAAGATTCACTTATACTTAGAGGAACATCTTTCTTACTGAATAAGAAAGATATTACCTCTTCTTACAAAGTCTTGCTTCACTGAATTCACAGCAGCGTTCAATGAAAAAATTATTACCTGAATCTAGGTGCTTAACAGATACATAACTTTTAACCACATGCTTCCAGCACACCCACCTGGGAAGCCCTCCCAAACTCATGCTGAGAAATGCACCACATGTATTACTTTTTATATCATTCCCTAGCTCTGGAGCTGTTTGATCTCATTCATAAATTGGTACTATACTGGGAAAATGCCCTGATGAACAAGGCTGGAAACTTTATTTTCCAACCAAGACAATGAGGATCTGCATTTTAGCAAAATTATAAACAGACAAATCAAACGGGTTAACTTAGAAACGTAAGTGCCAATTTTTGTAACAGGAGTTGATCTGTTCTGTGTTAAAGTACTTAAAGCAATGTCCATAAGGAATTCTAAACTATGTTCCAGAACTAGTGATACAGAAACCATGCAATCACTGCCTAGGGACATATAATAAATGAAATACTAATTTTCCCATCATCGATCGCATTGCTGAAAGCATAAAGTATGGAGGAGGATCTTGTATAACTTGAAATGGTCAACAATTCCATAAAATAAAAGTTCTTAATTCCTCCCCACCACTTAGGAAAAGTTAGCAGCATTTCTGTGTTTGCTTCTCTCTCTAATGTCAAGGAAATGAACATATTGCCAGGCTCCCACAAATGGGTATTTTCAAGTTTGCATAGCTTTGTTTTTTCAAAACCAATTGCTTCAAACAAAGCAAAGTACAGATTACTCATACTCATACCTCCTGCTGAGCCTGATGTTTTAAAAGAGATGCTTTTAGACTTATGTAACAGAAAAAAAAGTGCAAATGCTTTCTAAACAGCAGAAAACACACTTTTCCTCACATTCTTATGCTGGAAGTCATGAATCTAGCTGGGTGTTTGTTATGGAACTTTCCAAAGCAAAGTCGAGTTTAGACCAAGCAGAAGAAAGTTCAGTAAATCAATATTCCATAAAAATAGGGTGTTGGAGGAAAATGTCTTCAAAAAAGAGCATTGATATTGCTGAAGAATGTTCTCCTGGATATTTTGAGTCTGTACCAAATTTCCAATCTGAATGCATAAATCTGTACTTAGCACACAACAGAACTGAAACTGTTATTTTTCTGACAATACCACAGTCTATCAGGAGGAACACTGGTGGTATCAAAAGAACTGTCCAAAATAATGTGATTTTATGAGATGAAGGTCATGTATGTAAGACTTATGTGCTTAGCATTAACTAAGTGCAGACAAAAATGTAAAGACTGAATAAGTTCCAAATGTGTGCTTTGGATTACCTTTGCATGTTAAGTTAGACACTGAGCAACATTAGTGGAGTTTAGAAAATCAAAGCATTCATTTCATTGTCTTTGTTTTTTTAGTTGAATCTTTAATAAATAAAAAAATGTAAAATATCAATCTTTATTAACAAAAGCTGCAGGTATTCTTACTGAAATATGTGTAATAAGAAACTTACTACATTTTGTATGCAGGAGAGAATTCAGTGTTGATTTGAGAGGTCTCAACTTGAGACTGGTTTTCTCATCTCTTTCTACAATTTTTTCATCTCAGAGCAAATTCAGCATGAAAATTGTCCAGCTAAGATTTTGCTTCCCTCTGAGTTACCTCACTGTCATGATCACTCCATTGGGAAAGCTAAGGCAGTGAACACATGCTGAGCACCCTGAATTAATGAAGGTATTTTTGTTCAAAAGCATATCTAACAGAGGTTGCACAAAACTGCATCTGCTGTCCTTCTTTCTCGATTACCCGACCATAAATGCCAAGGAATCATTCTGAGTCTTCCTTTAGAAGTCACACCCATTTTACCAGACAGGAGGACTACCTAGGAAATTCAGAAACCTAAGTCTGAAACCCTCTGAGGGGCATGGTGGAATCAGAATGACCATACTCTAAGCACTCCAGTGATACAAAATTTGTGTGATACAGCCTAGATCAGTGGCATGAATCATCAAGCACATACCTGTACTTAGTCATTTAATAGTGTAATTAGTATTTTTCATGCAATAAAGTCAGTATGACTGGAAGTTTACTGTTGTGCTGCAAGTTTTGAAAGAGAAGCTGCTAAAACAGGTAAATTATAAAGTTATCCATATCTGCCTTTGAATGATGCCCACAATTCCATCAGCATGAGAAAAGCAAACTGCAATAAAAGATGACTTGGCATTACCACTGACACGGTGTAGCATGATGAAGCATCTGATTTGAGTCCCAAGTTTCTCAGAGGAATGAACACATAATTCAGCTGTTTTGAAGGCAGGATATCACAATGTGGAACTTAAATAAACTTAGTATTATACAAGTATGAGTTTTCAATTTTATCTAAGGAGTGGATTGTACATTCCCAGCTTCTGAAGGTGCATTTCTTTTTTTTTCCACCACCACAGCATACAGAACACAGTGGCCATAAGCCAGAGTAGTCCTACCTTAGGGGAAGCACTTTGAAATCTGATGGGCAGTGCAGCTACTGTAACATTTCACCACTTACTGAATGCTTTAGATGTCAAAAAAACCCCAACAATTTGTTTAGTTCAAGCATGGCAATCATTACAGAAAGGGAAAATTAATGCATCAGAAGATAAAAGGGATATGCTCTGTGATCTATTTATCTCTGCCCTTTCTTCAGAGAACTTAAAAAAATACAGAGTAAGAATCATCCACATTTTCTTAAACTTCTGGGTGAATTTATGTCACAAAAGAAAAAAGAAAAAAAACACAGACACAACCCCAGACCTTCATCAAGAGTTTGGGAGAAATCCATGATCATGGTGTCCTCATTTTCTGGAGGATATTCACTTATGTGTTTCTTTCGTCAAGCCTGGATGATGAAGCTCTTCCAATATCTGGAATAAACATGGTTTAGTAGAACACAAATGAAATGCTGTCCAAAAAACACAGGTATTAACTGGACAGAGTGGAGGGCTTACTGAGGAAAAATAAAATAATATCATATTTCAAGAAATAATTATATCCAACTAATATCAACAGAAATTTTACATAAATTAAAGAATGTGCTTTAATTGTACGTGACCAATATAAATGTTCTTTTCCTGATTTACAACGTCTGAAGTAGGCAAATCATTTCAAGTAATGTTGGGACCAAAATATTTTGCCACTGCATTACTACGGGATTTTGATTTTGGATATGTGGCAGGAGCAATTTGGTTCTTTAGCTTCTCTTTTCTTAAAAAAAAACCAAAAAAGGGGGGCAAAAAGCTGCACACTCTTCAGTGCAGAGTATTCAGCGCTCTTCAGGTTCTTCAGCCTGAGTTGGACTATTTGACAGCTGTCCAAAATGAGGCTTTCCCCCCACAGCCTGGACATGCTTCTGACATAACACAACCTTCCCATGCCTTTCCCCTCAAAGAAAACCCCCAAGCTCAACTCAAAAGCATTTTCCAGTTGTAGTCATTCTTTGACTTGGCTGACAGGCTGCAGCATGCCATGATGGAAGAGAAGCGTTTTCTTAATTGACTTGGCAGTACAGAAGTACAGAAACTAGCCTGCTTTGTCATCTAAATCATGCTATTTAGGCAGAATCTCTATCGTTACTTTGAAACATCTGGCCCAATTAAAGCAGGACAGTGTCCTAACTCATCTGAAAGGCAGACGAAGGTTAATGTTATGTGCCCGAGAGGCAAAAATCTGTTACATGCAGTACCCAGGATGTTCTCACCTATTAGAGAAATTCTGGCTTGCTGAGGGAAGTTTGTCAAGCCAGGCACAAAATCAAAAGTAGAAAAAATAAAGGGTAGTTTCTAGTCCAACACAGATAAAAATGTTTGCACACATCAACTTCTGCCAGCACAAACAATGCTTAGGAGTGCAGGAGTTATTTGTATGCACAAATGCTTGTGACTAGTTCCTACACATGCAAAATGGATGCCAGGTTCATAGCACTGAAAATTCCCAGTAAGAGGCACTGGGCAAGAGGCTGGGCTTCTTACATGCCCAGAGAAAACCGTTCGTCCCTATAATGTGCAATATGAATCTTCAGTAGTGGGTTCAGTATAAAGCCTCTTAGTGAGCTCACTTAGCACGCTTTGTAGGTCTCAAACAATGGTTTTCTAATAATTCACATCTTAGTTGCAATGGGAACAACGTGGTGATCTGTTTAAGAGATAGAAATTAAAACAATTTATTGTATTAATTAGCATCTTCTCTTTTACTCCAAGATACTTGTTCCAAGTAATCTGACAATTTAATTGAGGAGATCACTGATTTTAATTAATATTTTTTCTTATGAGGAAGACTGTTAATATTGTATGGTGCTGGAAATTAACATTAGAGGGGAAAAAAAGAAACTCGAGGAAAATTATAAAGGCAAAGAATAGTCTTCCCTCCCTCTGCCACTGCACAGTTGTTCTCTGGTTACCTGAATGATCAAAAATATAAGTAGAGAAGCACTAATAATTCATTACATTCCCAGACTATTTCAATGACAGGGTTTGATGGAGTCTACGTGTACAATATCACATTAACTGGCCTATATTCAAACCCAGAAAGACTACTGTTTCCTTGCTATATTCACGAACTTACTTTTCTTCAATTGATTTTTTTTTAGTTCTTGAAAACCTGATACTGAGTTTGACCCTCAGATTGAAATGATTTTTTACTCCAATCCATCTGCTTAGCATAAGTAGAACAGTTGTGCTTTAACAAGTATATTTAAAAGAACATGTTTTATTTTCGTTTAAAAAAAAAAATCCTAAATTTGTTGGATAGAAGCCATTAGCTCCAAAAAAGGGAATTGCATTTTTAAATTGAAAATAAAACTCATATCTGTAATGGCAGGAAGTCTTTTTCTGGTTTCATAACACAACAATGTATCAATCAAATCCAAGATGGCAAGAGCACATCCCTTTACAAATTCTTTGACACAACCCTTCCATTTGCCTCAGGCTCCAAGATAATACAGTTGCATCTTTGTGCAGATACAACGTTCTGGATAAGCACAGCAACAGTTGTCTTTAGAGACACTAAAACATTTTAAAACCAGGATAATTCAACTGCTGTTTGTCAAATGCACAGAGCACTAGCACTTCCAAGGAGAGGAAACAAACCATCACCATTACCAGGTGAATCAGAACCAGCTACATAAACACTTCATAGGCAAACACGTACCACCCCCACCCCCACCTCCCCCCAAAAAAACCCCAAAAACAAACAAACAGAGAAGAGAGCTGAGAAACACTCTTTCACATATGCAGTATTATCTGTGTGGGTTTTGCACAAAGATACCTAAAAGCATTCAGCAAGGACAACCAGAAGACCTGCTCAGCTGTTTTATTTGAAAGTAACTGCATTCTTAAGTTCCATCTCTCTTGAATACCTACATACAGTCATGGCTACTTGCTTTACACTTGCATCCTACACAACTGAAGTCAGTGAGAAATTTGTTACTAACTTTGTTCCAAGCATGTACAGTGCCTATTCATGGCCAGAGACCCACAGCTCCAATTAGATTTAGAGAGCAGATGTAAATATTCATTATCTCTTCCTGTCCAAAATTAACTGCTTTACATTTTTTTCTTATTATTTTTTACAGAAATAATTATTGACAGTAGGCTCCCCTGGATATAACCCAAAGCAAGCTTACTGTCCTTTAGCTATTTTCATCTGTTGTTGTGAATGAAAGACATCAAGTCAGAGTTTGTATGTAAAGGTGGGGGGGAAAAATCTTTTGGGCATTTGAGGTTTCAGGTGGTACGGAGAAGCACTGGCTAAAGCGTCTCATATCAGCCACTATGCAGAAGACACTGCAGAGCTATATGACTTCAAATTCCCCACCCCACCCCCCTGCTTCCAACTTGTCCCCCAGTTTCTCCTTCAACCAAATTTTGCAAAATGACTGGAAAAAATCTGAAGTATTTTCCTTCATTTCCATCCCACTTACAGTGAGAGATTATGAGTATTTGACTCTTGCTTTTAAAGCATCAAGTGCAAGATGCAGCACTCCACGATGCTCCACAGCTGTTTATTGCAGGTACACTGCCAAATTAGTCATAGCAACATTGATTATTTTGCTGTTAACTCAGATTATTGTTCTCTTCAAAAGACATTTTCATAGAACCTAACCTAGGACTCATTTCATCTAAATTACACAGAAATGAAGAGCATGACAAAGCTCACCAAACTACATGATTGCTTGAAGTTATAAACCAGTGTAAATGCTTTTCTGGACTGGTGCATACATGAAGATATTGCAAATTATTCAACCGTTAAGAAGCTACCGAGATTTAAGGAATCTCCAATAACTACTTTATATGGTAAAGCATTGTCAGTCTGAACCACAAATACATCATGGACCAAAAGCTTAACCTTTCGTTAAAGTCAGTGTCACCTTACAGCATCTACAACTGTTTTGCCTGAATTAATAACATGTTGAGGGATCAGAACACTTTCAAACATTTCTCATGGCTCTGCCACAAGTTTAGGATTTGAAAGATGGGGTCATGTAGAGAAACCCTCCTGAAAAACAAACCAGAACAACAGTTCAGTTTAAGAAATATATTTGATCATAACGTGGTTGTTCTTGTGAAATTTAGCCAGTGTAAGAAAAACTTTCATGATTCTCATATGAAGGAACATAATCAGGTTATTTATTGTGCCATAAAATTATGCATTTTACTTCTAGAATCCATTAATAACTTTTAAAATACATTGGAAAAGAATATAGGCAGTAAGACCCTGCTCCCACCTCTACTTCTAGCAGTTATAATAACTATTGTTCAATTTGTTTTAGTTCACATATTGCTCCTTTAAACAACCTAATATATATTAAAATTTTACAGAAGCCGTGGAAAGAACACATCCTGAATTTTACATTCCCTGTGCCACAGAGTGCAAAGCATAGCAAGTGACACAGTGACGTTCTCTCACCAGTTGTAAACAGCGTATAAAGTCTTTCTTGAGTCTGAAATCTATAATTAAATAAATATATAGCTAAATAAATTAAATATCATTAAAATCCAAGTTTGGAGTGACAGATATGGCATTGGATGAATCAGTCAAATTCCCAGAGCATTTAAACTCAAAAGACAGTTACACTTGTAGACTCTGGAAGCTTAAGTCAGATTTAAAGTAGACCAAATAAGAACATCCACTTACCAGTCAATCCATTTGTCTTTAATAAAATACCTGCATTCACTTCACACCAGGAGTATGCGAACAGGCAGACCCCCCATCATAGCTGATGGGCTGTTTGTGTTGCCATAGCAGGATGATGCCTTTGGGTGCACCTCCAGTTTAAGAAGTGCTATCCCTCAGAGACAGTTACTGCTTGTCCTCCAGGCTTCTTGACTTGATGTAAGTTAACTATGCCCTAAGTTATGTAAGGCTATGTTTCCACATGGATCTCTTAGTTACTCCAATCTTAAAATTGTACAGAATAATTTCCTAGACCAGCTGATGGAGCAGAAACACAAACATTTCACTGATGATAACCAAGATTGGCCCATGCCAGAAGGTCCCACAAACAGGGACTGCAAACCAAATCTATCTTCTAGTGAACTTTAACACTGACCCTCAAACACAGTATTCTATTTACGATATTCTAGAAATAACAGCTTAAATATATTTATCTTTAAGAATCAGCTTTAAAATAAAATGTTTATGTGGACAGCCAACTAACATCAGCTCTAACCTAAAAATTAGCACAAACTCAAAACAAGCAGATTAGAAGTAAATTCCAGTGACGCCAGCAGACTTACAGTTGCACTCTGGTCATAAATTGGCACTATATGCCTCAAAAGAGATATATACTAATAAACTCCATAAAAATTGTAACTGCCATGGGAATCACTCATCCATCAACCACTTCTGCAATCTGTTTCTGCTGTAAATGAAGGAAAACACAGTATTTGGAACATAACGAACTGTGGGACAAATCAGCAATGTCCATGGAAAATTGATCCCTGTTGAGACATATGCTGTATCTTCAGGACCATTATGACAGAATTCAGCAGAGCTGGTCCAGGACCAGCTCAAACACCCAAATTGTGCAGCAGGATTTCAGATTTTTCAGTCACACTAAATAGCTTATGGTTCAGCTCCTCAATGGAGTCCCCCAGCCTGCAGAACCTGTCACATCACAAAACCATGATGACAATCTGCCACCTGCCCCTTCTCTGTTACACGGCCAGAATAAATTGGAATATCGTCAAATGAGGTTTTGTGGAGAGGTTCTGAAAAGACTACTCATACAAAGTTTAGCAATGTTGCATATTTGATTTAATGATGCACCAGGGGAACCATTTAGCCTTTCTGACAACAGACCTTCAGGGGAACTCTCTACAAGTCACAGCAAGGAAATATGAGATTCAAAAGCATGCATCCCAGAGGTGACACTCTCTGGGATTAAGTGGTGAAGTGATTTAAACTGATGATTATTTCTAAAGAGCTTTAATGCCACCACTACATCAGATGGGAAACAGATTATATCCTGGAGCAAAAAGCTATAGTTTGGCTTTCTGAAGGGATCTGGAAATATATCATGACTTGGTTCCACAATATGTAGGATAAAGAAAGTTGGATCTGAAGCTTGCTTCAGTTCTCAGTAGGAGCACTGCCTATTTCTAAACAAGATTTCCAAGCTTCATAATTCACCTATAAAATGGAGATACTTTCATTTTCTCATAATTTTAATTTTTTCTACTTAGTTTACAATCTTAGTTTTAATGGGAAATTTCTCTGTCTACAAGACAGTATAGCTCAGAACTTGTCTGTAAGGCACAGATGAGCAGCAAAAGCAAAGACAAAAAATATACCACGATGATGAACTTATTTTAAATCTTCAACTGTAAGTACATCTATACTCAAAGCACACTGCATACAGATTTCCCAACTCTACCTGTTGCTACAAGAGATTTCCTTCACAATACTACCCCTGGAACCCTGGCAGACTACTGATTTAATATGAGTGCATCCAGATACAGTTCCAGTTTGTGGGGGGTTGGTTTTGTTTTAAACAGAACCTATAATAAGCCATTCAGAATCTTAGCAGTTCACATATGCCTGGCAAAATTCCCTTTCCTCCTGTCCTTCCTGCTAAAAGACAGAAAGACTTTGTTTTTCTGTGAATATTTTATAACACTTCAAACAGACAGTCAAGTAAAATCACCACGTTCAATCCCATCGATAAGACAGCTGGGCTTGACATCATTGTCCAACAAAGGTATTACAGCTTACCAGTAGAGACAGCAGGGCAAACAGGACTATACTGCTCCGAAGGCATGTTTCATATTCCCCATGGTACCACCCGAGCCAGTGATCCACAAAGGAGCCAAACTATCTTGTTTTAAGTTCACAGATACAAGGTCAAAAGGAAACCCAGCAACAGAAATGAGATTTTTAAACCCCATCTTCATTCATTAGGCCTCAGAATATGCATGTGGTCACGCACTTTTGTTTTATTATAAAGCATGTCCCCACTAAAGAGGTTCAAGTTGAGTACTAAAACTGAAAAAGAAACCCCAGCAATTACAGCCCAGATGATTAGGATAGCATTGCTGTTCCAATTGAGGTTCTCAAAGCAATGGCTGTGTGATGACATGCTGAACAATGCAGGTGATGGAAACCTGGAGAACCATTGTATCGCATGAAAGGAGGGGTGGTTCAGTAAGCAACAGAAAAATCTATTCTGAAGATGTCAAACACTCTGGGCTAAGCCAGCGCTTACACTTTTGTTTACTATTAAGCATACTAACACATTCCTATTGACTTCAGTAGCCCACAGTAGTTCAACCTAATCCCTCTGTGAGCAGGTACCTAATTTTTAGATTTGTACCATGCCATACTGGATGAACAGAAGGTAGTTGTGTGCCATAGTTAAGTCCAGGTTTGAGTGCTTTGCTGGAGTAGGTTCAGTTCCCTTTTCAGGAGCAGGCACCTAATATGAAACAAAGGATTTGGTATGTAGGTGTTTTTAATATTGTTTCAGAGTAGTATGCATGTTCTGCCATTATCCTGTAAGTCCCACTGTGAACAATAGATCTGTATTAAAATTAATAGATGATAATCATATTGAGCCACATCCTAAACCAGACCAAGGTATCCTATTGTTTGGGAGACGCACAGGATGTGCTAATCTGTGCAACTGTGAGGCACTGCTTCATCTACTGCAGATTTTAAGGTCTTCTGAGAGGAAACCATTAGGCAAAAGTTGTATTCAGTCTGCAGGAGCAGGGTGCAGATGCCCAACACATTCCTCTTGCACAGAAAGCCTAAGCACTGTTCTGGCTACATACAAGTTCTGGGATGAGAAATATGAACATGATGATTTGGACCAGTCAGCTTTGGCCAGAAACAATCTGGCAGCAGTGACCAAGTTTTCAGAGCAGTCTGATTTCGAACTGGAACCTGCACAGTAGTGTCTCTGTACCTGAAGTAGTTCAGTATCAGAGCATCTCAAGTGCCATACAGTTTATTTAAAGATTATTTTTTTCTAACTGAATCTTGAGTGAGTCATCAATCACTGAGCTGCTCTGTGATGTTTTTCCTCTATTGCAAGCTAACATTAAGCTTTGTCTAACCACTTAGGCCAGTGTTTTTCAAACATTTTAAAAATGCAACCCCTTTTGCCTCATCTGTCTTCCTGCCACCTTCCCATTCCCTCCAGCCCTCCTCCTCCCTAGGCATCAGCACCTCTGTTTCTCCTCAGCAGGGGAACAAAACCAAGCTATAATTACTGTCTGCAAGTATTTACTCACTCCCACGTCTTAATGGAACTGAACTGTTGATCTTTCCACAGCCCTAAAATAAGTCTCAATCCTTGGTTGAAAAAAAAACCCAGTTTACTAAACAATGCCATTTCCAAACATCCCACTCCTAACCCACACCACTTACCTCTGTGCCAACAAGTTAAACAAGAATATTTGAGGGTTTATCTTTACTAACATTGCAGCTCTTATGTAGGCAGGACTAAAATACATAGTAATGTAACCACAATACATAGGACAGAGTTAGTGCCAGAAGGAAGCATTTGAGCAGGAAGATCCTGCAGTCAATTTGATGACTAGGCCCACCACTAAGGTTCAAATACTACTAGACAGCTGCAAAAAACTGACAAAATGCCACCACAAGCCTGTGTCTACATTAACTCCAAACTGGCCCAGTAATAACACCATTACAGCTATGCAGAAAAGCGTACCTGCACTAGCAAAACATTATTGATTCCAGATAATCTTTAGAATTTTCCTTTTAGAGGTGTTTGGGCAATGCTAAGTTGTGTTTAACTCCAGACTTCAGTATATATTTGAGAATGGTCTGTATGTATGTGTAGGTGGATGAAACACAGAGCAGAAAAACAGTGCTGACAGGACAAGTCACTGAAAAATGTGGGGAGGCGGAGATACCTAGCACAACGGGTAGGTTACAGTATTTCTGTATTCCTTCAACCTCTCTGCCTTGAAAAGCCAAGAAGTGGCAGGGAAAACTGCTCCCCGCTTTCAGCAGAAAGTTAAATGAGAGGTCATTCAAACATGAACAACTTGGATGCACTTTAATGCCATTTTAAATCTACAGTTACCCAGAGAGGTGCTAGGCAGTCATCCATCTAACTGCACTTTTCTCATTATATACCTGCCACACGTGTATTATGAGAAAAAGGGACCAAATTGAAATACATACATATACTGGAAATCAATTACTCAGATTTTAGGAATACATTCAGAAACTTAATATAAAACAATTACCGTGAGAGGCACTTAGTCACTGAATCACTGTATAGTCTATATTCTCCAATCAGATATGTTCAATGTGCAATCAGCAAACTATGGGCATGGATGAACTAGATATGCTTGGTATCTTCTGTGCCTTGAGAATCTCGTTTCAGAGGTAAAATAAGTGTCGAGGAAATTAAATTCTCTTTATTGACACCTGCTACTTTTCCCAATATTAACCGTGGACTTAACCAGACCTAATATATATTTAGATCCTTTACCATTTATAACACACCCCATTACACTTGTGAATTAGGCCCAGTGTAGGTAACCATCAAGCTCAAGACAGCTAAAGGAAGCCCATTCAAATAACTCCCATTTTGAAGAAAAAAAAAAAAAGTCAATGTATATCTAAAAGGTCAAAAACACCAACAGAAATGAGAAGGAAAAAAAGAAGGAAGGTTGCAGACAGGTATCTTCTTCCAGACCTAGGCAATTCAGTGGAAGAAGTTGTAATACTCATCCACTTGGCAGTATTTTGCAGTAGACAACACACTCAACTAATCTGGCAAACTGCTTGTGCAAGTGCTCCCAGATTCACCTAATTCAGTCAAAAAACTAATAAGCTAAATCAGCTCACCAATTTCAAATGCTTAAACCTACACATTGAAAGGGAGTTTTAGAAAGTATTCATGAAAGCAACTCTTTTAGGAAGCACTGACAGAAGGGTGGTGACAGCTGATCATGGTAACGTCTTTCCATGACATAGATAAGCACAGAAGCCCTGTCTACAATCTGATTTATCTAAGGAATAAAGCATCTTAGTTTGTAGCTACAGTATGAATTTGCACTACATTAATTGATCTCATTTTCAACCAACTCAGAAATGAATGCAACCTTTTCCATTCAAAATAGGCCTGCCAGAAAGATCAGTCCTGCATAAAAACACAAAGAACTGCTTATCATCCTATAACTCTTCCCTAAAACAAACAAAACCAAAAAATGACACCAATCTTTCACCTGAGCAGAACATGCAACCAGATAGATATCCATACACATCACACTTAAAACAAGGTAGTTTCTGCAGTGGTGGGTTATACAGGGATTAGTGCTAATACAGAGAAGAAAACAGCACAGATCTTCCAAGAAGGTTAATTTCCATAGGAGCACTAACACACGTCCAGATTTCTATAAGTCTACAGGTACATCAGATAGTAACCGCCTTTCAAAAGATGACACTTCGCACCATGCGCGGCCAGCGTTTCAGTCAGCAGGCTGATGGGTGGGCCAGGGCTCATCACCCCCGGAGACTGGAAACATCTGTTCAGAAAGCAGAGCCAGCACAGAAGCAGAATCCTCTCCCAGAACCTATCATCCAACATTTGAAACCCAGGAAATCATTCTGTTCATACAAAATGAAGCTGAGCCCCCATCTCCTGAACTGGTGCCTCATACAAACTGCAGGGAGCTGTGAGGCAGAGCTCCCAAACGGGCCCACCTCTCACAGCCACAGAGGGGGATCATCCTACCTGCATTACCCGTACAGACAGAAATCTATTGAACAAAGCACCTGGGTGATCCCAGGAAGTGGAAACTGAAGCTTATTCTACATAGGAAAGCAAATAAAAGCCAGCATGTTATTTCTAAACTGTCTGGGGAGAAATTCCTTCCAGCGCAACTGATTTAGCTCTGTGTAAATAGGTTTTATCAATAAAATAGATTTTATCAGTAAACAGTACAACAAATACATTTATTTCTAAAAAAAATTCCAGAATGCTCTACAAAACAGACTTTTCAGTCTCTTCCCAGGAAGACTTTGTTGTGTCAAAGTTGCACACAGGCTTACTACAAAAGACGTAAGGCTGCAGTTTTCAGCCAGACTGCTCTAAAAAGTCATTGTATGTCTATTTAATATGCGCAAGACAAGCATTTTTTCCCCTATACAGAATGGGTAAGCTAATTTTTTTTTACTTAGGCATGTGGCTATAATTATCTCATTTTACTGGTTTTACCTTCTCTGGTTCCATTTCCTACATCACTGCAAGATTGCATCTCATCACATATATCTACTTCATCATTTTAGTTTCAGTCATTAATCTTTGCCTTTTCTTCAAAAGATAATTCATGTTTAATGGCTATATTATACAATCTACATCAAGGTGCAGGAAGGACTATTTTGCAAACTTTGGGAGAATACTGTAGCTACACCAAATTTAATTACACATCCAAATATAATTTTTAAGAGGCCAAAAGTTCTCTCTGTAACAGCAAGAGCAAGGAATACATTATAAATAATTTCTGCTTGACTCTTGGGAGAAATAAAAGAGCACAATCAGTTTCCTCATGTCCCTCTCCCCCAGGCCAGTAAATGTTATCTCTAAACAATAAAGATAAGGATGCAATTTTAAAAAGACGTTAGCATTGATAAATATTTACTAACCCAAAAGCATCCTCCCTGAAGAAGCAGAACATACATAGAAGATTAGATTGTCAAATGAATAAATGAGTCTTCAGTTGATCATGCATACCTTGAGACAGAATTTAACCTCTGATAAGCACCAAGTCTTCAAATATTTCTCCAATCTGCCACTACTTGCTTGCCCCATAATTAGTGATAGCACAGCACAAAATAGGTACCAGACACTAAGATGAAACATTCAAGAATTTCTTTGCTTTTATAGACTGGCATATTTAACAGCTTTGTCTTACAGCTTCTGTATTGGGTCTGGCTGAGATGGGTTAATTTTCCCCCCAGCAGCCCTCATAGTGTTGTGCTGTGGATTGGTAGAGAGCAACCTGTTGATAACACCAGTTTTTTGGCTACTGATGAGCAGTGCTGGCACACTTCAAGGTTGTCTCCCCAACGTTACTCCCCCCTCTCCTCCCAAATAGGCCAGAGGTGGGCAAGGCCTTGGGAGGGGACACAGTCAGGACAGCTGACCCCAACTGACCAAAGGGATATGCTATCTGCTCAGCAATAAGAAGTTGAGGGGGAGGGCACAGAGGCATTCATTCTGTATGCTTGTTTTCTGTAGTGACTGCTCTATGTACTGAAGCTTTGCTTCCTGAGAAGTAGACAGGCGTTTCCTGCTGATGGGAGATCATTTCATTTTTTCCCACTCCCTGTACTGAGGCCTCTAAGAGCCACACAATTTTCAGAATGTGTTAAACTTTCTATATGAATAGCAGACACATGTAATGCAAATCAAAACTAAGAAACACAGCTCTTCAAAATTCATTAGGACTCCTGGAAGTATATGCAAGCGATCATCTTCAACAAGTCATTGCATTAAATAATGACACTTTCCAAGCCATGCAGCTGCTTCTCTGGCTCCTGAATTCATAAGCCTAAGTAGTTTTTTTGCCAAGCTTTTATTTAACGAATATGTTTCTCAGCATCCAGTTGGACCTAAAGTATCAAAAACCTAGAAGGCAAAAAAAAAAGTCATAAACATCCATTTTTTTAAAATCTCATTTTGCTTTAAGTCAGCCTTGTGAGTTGGAGAAGGGGAAAATAGCGCGTTTTGACTGCCTCAGGTTCTGTTGTGGTTTTGCCCCAGCCAAGAACCACGCATCTGCGCTCTTGAAGAGGGTGTAGAGGGGAATTGGGGGAGGCGGAAGGGAGGGAAAAGAAATCAAAAAAACCCCCACAAAGCTCACAGGTTAGGATAAGGAGAGTTTACTGGGATAGCACAGAGATAGATATAATAATAATAGGACTTTATAGCAAAATATATGAAAGTCGTGATGCACAAATGCAGTTTCTCACCAAACAGCACAACTCAGGCCATACAGCCCTCTTTATGCTGAGCATGAGCATGATGCAATTGGCATGGAATACCCTCTTTGGCCAGTTTGGGTCACCTGTTCCAGCTGTGTCCCCTCCCAGATTCCTGGCCCTCCCACCCCTCCACCCCTTCACATCGGCAGGGCAATATGAACAACTGAAAGGAGTCCTTGACTGTTTGGCAACAACTAAATCATCAGTGTGTTATCAGCACTGCTCCCATCCTAACTCCCAAACACCATATTCCACCAGCTGCTAGCAAAAAAATTAACTCCATCCTGCCTGACACCAGGACAGGATCCTAAGACCAAAACAGCTTTTAGGAAAAAAATTAGAAACACTGCAATACACAAATATATTTAGATAGTCTGCTCCTATAGCATTTGCCACTGACAGTAAATTTAGTAATAATGTTTATTATCACCAACTGAAAACATCTCAAGTCAGGGAGAATCATTTCTACTCCCTCACTCTTCTGTACTTAATCAGCCAATATATAAATATAAATCCTACAACATCCTCCAGTATCACATGAGTCTTGGTAATGGGCTACTTTTCATTTCTGCTTACAATGGGATTCACCATTCCTCTGTATATAGGGGTTTTTTTCCATTTTGTTTCCTAATAACCTTCCAAGTCTTTCCTCATCTCCTGATGCCAACAGGACAAGTCCTCAAATCTTCTGCCTAGCAGTATCTGCAAATTTTAAGTGTGAAACGTTTGTTCTTTACCTTTAAAAGCTATGTTTTCAACAGAAATCACCAGCTCTCTCCATGATTTGACCTAGTCCAATAAAAACAGATGGAGACTCACTGACTTTAATAGGAGCTGACCCTTGGTTTTGCAGTAGTTTTTTTAAGTACTCCGCAGCTATCCTAAAACCCCCAAATTCAGCCTGACACAACTATTTCTTCGTAAGTCTGACCACACGCAACAGTGAGGAGCATCTGTCACACATGTTCTGAACACAGGGGTTTTAGGTCACTGCAGAAAGATAGAGATAATACCAACACACATTGTGCAGTTATGATTCGAACAGCTATAAAACTGTATTTTGACAGATCCTTAGCTGATATAAATGTAGGCACCTAAAATATAAAACGACTGAAAGTTGCAAGAGATACAAACATGGTTGGGGTTCTTTTTCATGGTGATACTACATGTTGATACACTGCAAATCCCTACGAATATGTTCTCTGTTAAACAGCATACAAGATACAGTGGCATTGTCTGTTGCAGTTCACCAAGAAATCAGTAAACATCCTACTTAACAGCGTTGCTAATACAAACTTTCCATGACAACAGTCATGGTAGTACCCTGCTAACAAACCCTAATGTCATTGCAACACATCCTTAAAGCACTATAATTACTCCTGAATGCATGAGGGCACATGAGTTGGAGCAGACTTGAATTGAATGAGCAAAGCTCTTGAGACTAAACTCATGAACTGACTAGGAAGCTTTTTGGCCATATTTTTCAGACACTTGTAGACCTTCTGTGCTGCCTATAAGAGACAGATATACCTCAAATGGAACAACAAGATTTTTACCAGCAAGGAAGTTTATGCCAGTTGCCTGTCCTGAGCACATGCTGTGCATGGTTAACACACTAACTGCTGAAGGACCTTGCATCTACATTTCGAACACAATGCTCTGGATGGCACCCTGCATGTAGGTTTGATTTTACTACAGGCGAGACGGTGATAAAAGTACCTGTCCTGGAGTCATGTGGTATAAAGCACAAGTGGAGTCACAAAGGAAACTTGTCACAGAAAACTCCTGCACCCTAAATCCCTTGATCTCCAGGCTGTAAAGGTAGATATCCATTCACAGATCACATCTTGCTACAAGAACACCCCTCCATTGTTAATCTTGGTGTGTTTTGCATGCACTGAAACATTGAGCAGCTCAGGAGCATTAAGAATGTGGCACTTTCAAAACTGTCTAGCCAACCAGGGATTTTATAGATAAAAGCACTTATGCATTCCATACTAAGTATAGATAAGCATGAGTGTCAATGTTGATTTAAACATGGATATTACAATTAGGTATAGAAATTTTTTATTGATCCAGACCTACCTGATTTTCATCCATTCACACTCCACCTAATGCCTGCAATGTATAGTGCAGCTCGTATGAACTGACAGAGCTCGAACTTCCTTGAACTTTGCACTAGGTTCACCCAGAAGCCCCGAGTTCCTTCTGGAACACGTTAAGTGACTACTGAACTCAAAATGCCACTTGTTTAGAAGTTCTTTACTTCTAAGGAAATGTGATGAAAGGCATCCATATAATGGATTAGATGATCCAAGGCAGCAAAAGAAAAACAATGTATCTCATTAATACCCTGCACACCAGAGCTGCATGTGTTCTATTGGTATTTAATACAGCGAATAGTACTTAGTGTAACATACTAAACAGCCTCAGGGCTGTGGAAGATTCATTCTGTAAAACAAACAAAATCCTATTAAATGTATTTGTCCTAGTAATCTCCCTGTATGCATCAAAATAATCTCTGCAGAAATCAGAACGCAGATTACAAGCAAGATATCCAAAATGAACTATGAGACAGGCCAGATATTAGAGCTGGAATTTTACAATTCCATAAAAAAAATGTACATCAAGAGCCTCCATTTTACCAGCAGCTATCACAAAAGCTTTGCAAATTCATGCGGATTCTTCAGGAAGAATAAATGTCACATATTCATAAATAAATCATGTGAGAAAAGAGTTTAGACTAGGAGGGGAATGGAAAGGAAGGTATGTGGTGGCTGAGGAACTCTCCAGGCTTACACAGACACTGGATGAAGTTTGTAAGATAACACAGCTAATTTTCTTTAAAATAATATACCTCAATTGATTACTGGCGTGTATTGAACCTACAAAAACTTGATACCATTTTATTCTGATACCTCCTGCCAATGGACGATTTTTCATTTAGAAAAAGCCATCCAGTCTACTCACAAAAAAACACAGCCAGGCCTGTGATAAAAACAAGTGTATCTATTATACTGTACAGCATTCCAGATCACATCCATGCTGAGGAACTTTTCTCAGTCATTAAAAATACTTTTTCTAAGCTGTTTCAATGTGATTATTCAGCTCGTGAACACTGGAAAAGATTCTATTTTGTGCCTTGGAATAAAGCTTTTGCTAGTCAGGCATTATAACAACTCTTCAATAACTTCATGATGATCCTGAAAATTTCAAGCCTATTTTCTCTGGCACTGAAGAATCATTTAAAAGTACAGTTAAGATTCACTTGATCCCGATTATAGAGAGGTGTTGCACAGGAGATCCAAGCATATCACCGTAAAACATCAAGAACACTGTCCCTCTTTCTTTCCCCACTGTATCATACTTGAAAATACTGATATACGACACAAAGTAACTCTAACCTTCTGTGACTGGACTGCTTGAAATCTGTAGAAAATCGTGCGTTTACAGCTGACACATCCCTCAGCTGAAAGGACATCTCAAGCTGTTCAGATGTTCTTCGTGCTGCATGTTTGTCTTGAAATAATTAGTTGGCAAACATACAGCTGGGAAGAAGTGATTTATTAAGGTTATAAAGTAGTTCCAATGTAGATTTACTAAAAGTTCACACAAAGCTAAAGTATAATGAATTACAAAGACAAAGAACACACCAGGGGGTTCCATTCACTTATATTACAGCTAGTACAAGTTTCTAGTAAGGTAAATCCTGACAGCCTCAGTCAGAGAAAGAGCAACTCTCCATAACATTTGCCAGAACAAACACATGGGAAGGATCATAGTAGTTCCTTCTAGTACTAAAATGTGTAAGCCAAACGAGGCAATCAACCTACAGCCAAAGTTTGGCTGCTGGGATTTGATTATTTCAGGGCACTTAAAATGCAGGTCACTATCAAGGTCATACTTTTGATATAGGGAATAGATTAACATTGATCTCTACTAGATCTATAGATATGTGCACTGCTACTGAACAGTGGAAGAATTCTGCATGCACATCCAATTAACGTCACGGGTGTATTTTTGCATGATGTAGAGAATCACTGTTGCTGTTTAAGAGGTGATGTTTCCACAGGCAGACAAAAATGAGAGAACAGAACTGCATGGTAGTTGTTGCAGCTTCCAAATCCCTCATGGTTATTCCCAGAATGTGCTTAAATACGTACATTTAGCACCTGCCAAGCACAAACATAAAAAAAGCTTAAACCTTTAATTCAGTGCCGCACAAAAATCCTAATACTGCCTTAAAACCCAGGAGACTTCATCTCAAGAAAAACCACAAAGTTTCTTCCCTGTCTCCTACTTTCCTGAGGCTATTAGGTGTCCTTGCTTCATGGCTTTTTACAAACAATGATCAGAAGCATTTCCACTGAAATTGAAAACTGAGATTCTCAGGAACTCTGTTGACCGCAGAAAACAGTGTGTGAAGAGAAGCATCACAGAACCACGACGAAACCTGACAGTTTTACAGTGCTGTATTTCCCGTCTAATTTCTGATATGCTTTAGTGGTAAGCTGCAAAGGCCTGTTTCCTGGAAACAGTTCTCTCTTGTGCGTTTATTCACCTGATGGATTTTAACGTTATACTTGACATTAAGTTAACTTCTTTTACTCTAAGGGGATCAATTATTCCTTTCAGTAAAACAAGGTCACCTATCAATGCTTAAGGCAAGGATGGAAAGATACAACGCCTTTATGATAAAATGAGACTTCATTATATGGGGTTTTATCTGGTTAAGCTAAAAGCATTCCGTAACTGCCCATTCCAGCAACAATTGTAAGCACTACTACTTTTAGAAACATTAAAAACAGAGTGTCTTGATTTTAGGAAGTGGCACTGAGATAAATACATTCATATGCAACTATAGGATGCAGGACAAACACTGATTCTCGAATCACTTATCCCTGCAAAAAAAGAAATAGAATCACAGAATCATAGAATTGTAGGGGTTGGAAGGGACCCTCCAGAGATCATCTGGTCCAACCCCCCTGCCAAATCAGCTCCCTAGCTCATATTACACAGATAGGCGTGCAGATGAGTCATGAATATCTCCAGAGAAGGAGACTCCACCACCTCCCTGGGCAGCCTATTCCACTGCTCTGTCACCCTCACTGTGTAAAAGTTCTTCCACATGTTGATGCGGAACTTCCTGTGCTCCAGTTTACAGCCATTGTCCCTAGTCCTGTCCCCACAGACCATTGAAAACGGGCTGGCCAATTCCCCCTGCATGCTTAAGATATTTATAAACATTAATTAGGCCCCCCTTAGTATTCTTTTCTCTAGACTGAACAGTCCCAGCTCACTCAGCCTTTCCTCAAAGGGTTCAACCTGCATGACAGATGGAAGAGACTGACAGTGATTTCACTTAACTTCGGATCTGTTATGTCTTTCTACTATAAATCACGCAGGACAGAGGCAAGCACTTAAACAATCAGTACTGACTTTTCTAACAAATAGCTGATTTCAAGAACAACCCAAGTAAGAGATGGAAAACAAGTCTCTTAATTTCAGGTCCTCTTTATGGTGAAGAATTCTGAAAGCAGTGTGATATAAGAGCACACCCACCAAACATACTCTGTATTGATTCCAGAGTATTTTTGGGGAAACTATTTTCTCTAGGGTAAGAGCGCATCATGTATCTGCATACTTAAAAGATACCTCTTCCAAGTCAAGACTTGCAGCCTACATACCAGAAAACATTTGAAGTATATTCTCAAAGGACTTCTTCACTCATCTGTGCTAGCAAACATTTTCTTGCTAAGGACAGTACTCATGCATAACAAAGGATCAAAAATCTTATGCTCAGAGTCTCACTGCCACATAGTTTACCAGGTTTTCCACTTATGTATAGCGGGGTGGGGAGCCACTAACAACAGAAGTTGCATGTTTCAGTAATATACAAAAAACTTTCAGTAATTATTCAAGGGTGAAACAAAACATATATTAGTTGGTGACTGTACTGATACTGGAAATTAGTGCTTGTGTATATATATCCGTGTTTACAATGCAATATTGAAAGTGTCACCATATTGCACTGAACTTTCTATGTACACTGCACTGGAGATGGAAGAAGAGAGAGAAAAATTATTAAATTCTTGTAAAATTGCCAGAATTTGGCTCCAACGGTTGCTGGTTACCATCTGAATCTAAGGCAGGTCTGGTATTAATACAGAATATAGCTAATTTTTCAACTGACAAATAGTTCTTCCCCTGTACCACAGATTACAAAATACAATATTTATGTTATGTTAGAAGGCATTTAACATACCCAGAAAAACCCAAAAACATCAAAACATGGCCAAAACTAAGTCAATGGATAACAGAACACATATGACCTTTTGCAGAGAATGGAATAAGGAGCTGTGGTAGGAAAACAGCTCTAGTAATTCACACATAAACAGAAAAAAAAATCTGCTACCACAGTTGAGTATACTCTCAGAGTTGTATCTAAGCTTTTATTTTTCCCAAACACTAACACACAAAACTAAAGCACTATTACTTTTCTCGTTTGTTTTTCCTTCAGAGACAAATATAAGTCAAAAAAACACAGATCCTTTCATCAGTATCTTAAAAAAAGACAAAATCAAAACAAAATAACCAAGAAGGAGGAATGTGTTATAATATATCTGACTAAATGCAAAAGAAGGTATCTTTCTCTACTTCTGTCTCCTATATACAGGGTGGTCTGCAAAATATAGCTTTTAATGGGATAAATGAGCATCCACAGCTACTTATTCCAAAGACTGTTATGCACTTACAGAAATAAGAAAACACTCCTGTTTTCATTAAATTAATCCTAAAGAACTTAACTGCAGACATCTCACAGAGAATGCAGCTTTGTGAAGATGGCACCAAACATTTGATGACCCTCAAACATGGAGGTAACCAACTTTGAAACCAAAAGAGTTTGCCAAGCAAAGCTCTCCACTCAAATATTACAAGCATCAAGGACAGTTTCTTGATTTCACATTTTTTCTCATGTTAATTCTAAGTGGATTTTCCCAGCATACTGTGATGTTTGTTGCTGCACTGCCTTTTTCAGCTGTTTTTTCACTGCATTTTATGGCTGCACTGCTGCTACACTTCCTTTCAGAAAGTCAGGCTAAGCACAGAGCAGGAAAAAAAAATTAGTATGTAGCTAAAAAGCCAATTATCAGAAGATAATACAGTCACGCAGTCAGGACAGAAGCATCATTTCCCTCTCTCCATGGGACTGAGTATGTCTTAGGAATTTTACAATTCACTGATTTATTTAACTGGAGCTTAAAAATGAATCACCAGGTACAAATTCTTTTAGCAACAGTAAAAGGAGCACACTGCAGTAAGTTTAGCAAGGCTGTTACAAGATACAGCTGTGATTTCCAAGAATTGAAAGCCTTTGACTCGATGCAAGAGCCAGTGCTTTGCTGCTGAGGACTTCTCTTACTGTGCTTGCCTGGGTGACCACCTCCTTGCACAGGAGGTGTTCAGCCCTACCCATGCCAAAGGCCTGTAAAACATCCAGGTTATGCTTTGATTCTTACTGAGAAAAATGATAGGATCTCACTGGTTTTATCTCCTAATAGAACACAGTCAAAAATTAAATCTCATACTGTGCTTAAGAGGCATTTATTTAGCCAAACTGGGACTCGCTTCTAAAAATCACAGGATCACCAGATGGTTCTGGTTGGAAGAGACCTCAAAGATCATCTAGTTCCATGTCCCAGGCAGGGACATCTTCACTGGCCCTGGTTGCCCAAATCCCCATCCAACCTCGCCTTGAACACTTTCAGGGAGGGGGCATCCACAACTTCTCTGGGCAACCTGTGCCAGGATCTCAACACCATCACAGAGAAGAATTTCTTCCCTATATCTAATCTAAAACTACCCTCTTTCAGTTTAAAGTCATTGCCCCCTTGACCGATCCCTCCATGCCCATGTAAACAGACCCTCCCCAGCTTTCCTGTTGCCAACCCTCAGGTACCAGAAGGCTGCTGTAAAGTCTCCCTGGAGCCTTCTCATCTCCAGCCTGAGCCACCCCAATGCTCTCATCCTGCCTTCATAGCAGAGCTGCTCCAGCCTTGGTGAGAGAGTCAGCTTTGTGGCCCTCCTTTGGACTCGATTCAAAAGCACCACGTGTTTCTTGTACTGGGGAACCCAGAGCTGGACACAGTACTCCAGGTGGGGTCTCAGCAGAGCAGAGGAGGAGAATTACCTACCTTGACCTGCTGGTCATGCTGAATTTGATGCAGCCGGGGATATGGTTGGCTTTCTGGGCTGCAAGCGCACACTGCCAGGTCATGCTGAACTTAGAGCTCAAATACTTCTAATGATGTAACCATGCTATTTAAAGAATACACTATTCAATTGCAGTTTGTTAAAATACCTTATAGTTCACATAAACACAACACTATTCCTTTATACAGAAATGACTGAAAGCTGAAGCTGTTGCACAACATGACCTGTTAGCTCACATTACAGTTAAAAAATGGATCATATTTAAAGAAAACCAAGAAGTAGTAACTTTTAGCTCCTCTTTAAGGAAAGTTATCTTCAAAATATACAGTTTTTAATGGGTTTTTTTCAAAGCTTTCATCAGCATGATTAGTTTGAAACAGTTTTCAGCTTTTCCAAAGGGACTGGAAAATATGCAAGTTTGTGCAAGTACAACTTAGCAGTCTTGTACTGCTTTTTTTTAATTTTAATATCTTTTCTGCCTTTCTCCAGACTATAATGTTTGTAGCATCGATCAGCCTTATGACATATATAAATCCTCTAAAAATCTTTTAATGAACTGAATCTAACAGTACTGTAGAACATAAACCTGTCTTTGTTTCAAATTTGGAAACAGTGTTTAGCACCAGGCCTGGAAAGGGAGAACCGAACAGTCATTTTGGCCCCATTTATTGTATCGATCATCTTTAGTCTAGATTGAACACCAGAAGAATAGACTAGTAGCACTAGACTGATGGTTGTTACATTTCCACTATGTAAACTGCATCATCAAATGCATATCTATATGCAAAACACTGAAAGAAGAAAGAGTAATAAACAACTTACCTGTCCTCTTCTTCCCGTTCTGTGATACAATTGCTCTTTTAATGCCCTGAAAATAAAAGAACAGAGAGAGAATAAATACATAAAAACCAAAATCCTTAGATCTTAACCACTGCTAAATTTTCAATATCACAATCTGCTAGTAGAGCTGTCTGCTCGGTAGTGGCACTGTAAGACCATACTTTTGCCTTCTAATTCTGAGGCAGTATTTCCAGAGCAATTCAATGTACATGACATATACATAGATACAAGTTCATACACACAAACTGTGATGTCTTCTTATGTTTGCATGACTGTTGACAATTTTCTTCAGCTTACTGAAGCAAAAGTAGTTCTCTTACCTTTATTATTTTAAGTTCAATATCATAACATCATAAATAGGAATCCCGTTAAGCATTCAGATGACACCTGAACTGAACACCTACCTAGAATTTGCATTCTTGATTAGAATTTGCATTATGCATATGATTAAATATACACTGTATCCTGTATGAAGTAGAAATGAAGAATTCAGAGTATCATAGAATCGTAGTATCACAGAATGCTTTGGGTTGGAAGGGACTTCAAAAATCGTGGACAGGGACATCTTCCACTAGATCAGGTTGCCTGTAGAATGCATTTTTCCCATACAAACACATGGAGCATGGCTAAGTGTATTCCCTTAAAATTGCACACATAGACGCCTGGGGCAAAATACAACTGTAGGCTGGTTTACTGAAACTTGCACAAAAAACAAAGTAAAGCTTTGCTACCTGTGCTGCTAATCACAATGAGGAAGAACCCCTTGCTCTTAAAATTTAACTGTCTGAATATTACTGAAATAACTAATCTAAAAATTATAGCTACTGGCTAAGCATCGTGCATAACAACAAAGTTCCTGATTGCGCCTCCATACAGTTCCATTTTCCAATGTTTAAAGTCCCTTCACATGTAGATAGCAACTGTAAAAGCTGATTTGCTTGTTTAGGGGTGGCTAGAGATTATTACTGCAATGAATACTTTAACTGTATAATCCTTAGTGTGGCCCGATTGGCATCTGTGTCCTAGAACTCAGTGTTTTAGAATTAGTCTTTAGTTTCCACCACCGCTGCTTATGTGAGTCCTGCTTCAAGTCAACCAAAAGCTGGCTTATTCTGGTCCTGGCAGTGGACTTACCTGTTTGGGTGTATCAGTTGTCCAACAGTACTTTACAGACATCCTCATCTTCATCTGCCATTTCAGTCATGAGTTGAGAGGTTCCTCTTTCAGTCTGATCTACCTCTTCTTGTATATAACCTTTGTTACTGTTTTGTGTCCCAACTTGAGCATTTAACCTAAATTTTCCCTTCCATCTGTGATGGTCAGGGATCCAGGCTAAATAAGGCTGCTTGTCTGAGTGGACATCATTCATGCACCTGTGTACTAGCTTTTAGTGTACTCCAGACTGTTAAATCTGAGACCTCAGGGCAGAAAGGGCAATCCAACAAAGCAGTAGGGCTTGCTTTCTATTTTACATTTTCCAAACTCTTCCCATTGCTTTGTGGGTACTCAGAGGAAGTCATGTTACCTCCTCACTGGTGCTGAATCATTTGATTTCTGCTTCAGCGAACTGCAGCTCATTGTCTAAATAGTCGGTGTCAGCTATCTTTTAGACTGCAATACACACTTTTAGTTTTCTAATCATAGCACTTGTCTGAGTGACAATTCATCTTCCAGAAATGGGAGAAGTAATGTTCCGAAGCATAGCTTTCAACATTAAAAGAGAACAAAGAGAAAAAAGATTGGACTCAGACTTAAGACAGAATTTTATGGGATCAGATGATCTCTTTCCACTATCAGTCCATAATTTTCATAGGACTCGCACTGCTTTATGCACGCCCCTAGGGATTCACAGCTAGCCATGAGATATACTCCCTGACTCGTCTTAGCCCTGACCAGCTGTGAAACACATTTTTCCACAATGTGAGCTCTTTAAATCTACTATCATTACCCAGTTTATGCTACATCCAATTCTGCAGTCATGAGATTATTAATCTCTAGATTAGAGACATCTGTCATTAGAAACATACTGTCATTTGCTGCTGCCAGCTTTCAAATTTTGATTATTTTCCTGCTTGTTACATCAAGTGCTGCTTATTACAGTGATTGATTAAAACACCTCATTTAAAGACACAAATGTAGCGTAACAAGCTGATGTGTACCATCTCTGAGTTCTGTCTGTTATATGCTATGGAAGGCATATCCAACTCAGTTTATTCATCATTAAAATTGCAATCTAAGGCAATACTTTATCTTCCCACCGTGAACCTGCAGCACCACTAGCAAGTTATTTAGCTGGCTACTGGACGTTACTTGCAGAGGTTGCTTTGCCATGCTTTTCAGGAACTCGTGGTCAGGCAGCATGTCCCCATTACATGAAAAGGTACACAAATGGCATCATTCTAATCCATAACACATAACAATCTGCCTTTTCCCAGACTGCATGACTTTTTCTTACTTCTCTGCTGATTATGAAGCCAGTCCCAGAGGACTGCACATTTTAGCCATCTCCAGTTACAGAAAGCCAATCCCACCACAAGCAGTCTTGCATTTAGTTTCACAAAGCTCATAGGTAGCTCTACACAGGAAGTTTTATTTCACTAATGAATGCTGGTTTGACAAATTATTTTTTTTTTAAAATGATTTGGATTGCTTGGCTTGAAAGAGGTTCCCCTCAGAGGCTGTTAGATATGAACTCAGCAAATCTCATTGTCTCCTCAGAGCCACCAACTCAATGCTACTAAGCCTAGGGCTACAGTTAAGTGGTACCCAAAGAGAATGGTGAGACGAGAGCAAAAACCTAGCAAATTTGTGGGAAAAAGTACCAGAAGATTCATAGTCTGTTAAAAAGCCAAACCAAAATAAAGACTCTTCTAAGTCCTGATACAGCAGAGAGCACTACTTAGAGGCAATAAAAATGTCTTCCTCTTACTTTCTCCTACCAGATTTTCTTTAGACAAAACCACTCAGATATACCCAAGTTTCCAAATATCAAGGGCTGCTTGATATACCTTCTGCCTTTCTCCTAGCTAACAAATTGTCCTAAATTAATAGAAAACAACCCATTCAAACTTTTGTTTTAGTTTCTCAAAGCAAACTGTCATTCCTTCATCAAGACAAAGAACTGATATAAAGGAAGACAAATTAAAGAAAATATACAGCAAAGGACAGAGGCATAGCAAAGTAATTTCCTTTGCAACAAATATTCCACGTACATTTTTGATTGTGATTGTAATTTCCACAGAAAGGCAATCTTAACATGATATTTCACACTTCTGCCCATTTTAACAAAACATGAGTGATCAAAGATGTCTTTAAAATGAAATATATCACTTTAACAGGAGTGGAATAAAGGAGGATGGAAAGTGGTTCCCTTTCAAACTGCTAACATGGGAGTCCGTCATTTCTTATCAGCCTACTTTGTGCAGTGCCATGGCTGATTACATTAGGGTTTTTTATGAAACAGAAGCTAAACCAAAACTGCTTTTCTTAAACTTTTAATAAACAACTGAAGATAGCACTATACCCACCTCAACAGCAGGTCCCTGTAAACTCCTGTGCAACAGCACTTCTCTTAAGTCCACAGTGCTTCGGGTGGTGGTGTGTGCTGGGTTTCCCTGGGATGGAGTTAATTTTCTTCAGAGTAGCAAGTATACGGTGATGTTGTAGATTTGTGCTGAAAAAAAAGTGTTGACGATTCAGGGTTGTTTTTGTTACTGCTGAGCAGTACTTACACAGCATCAAGGCCTTTTCTGCTTCCCACCACAACAAGCAGGCTAGGGGGGCACAGGGAATTTGAGGGGACACAGCAGGGACAGCTGAGCAAAAGGATATCCCGCACCATATGATGTCATGCTCAAAATATAAAAAGTTGGGAGAAGAAGGAATGGGGGGTGATGTTTGGAGTGACAGTATTTATCCTCCCATGTTACGGTTACATATGAGGGAGCCCTGCTTCCCTGGAGATAGCTGAACACCAGCTGGCCGATGGGAAGTGAGGAATGAATTCCTTGTTTTGCTTTTCATGTACGAGCAGCTTTTGATTTATTTATTAAACCATCTTTACCTCAACCTTTGGGGTTTTCTCACTTTTCTGAATCTGTCCCCCATGCCACCAGTAGGGAGTAAGCGAATGGGTTGTGTGGGGCTTAGTTGCTGGCTGGGGTTAAACCATGACGTGTAGTCTTATAAAACATGCTGCATTTCAAGTATGAATGTTATGAGTCATTAAATGTCAGATCTTCCATACACAAATAAAAGGCTTGTGAATTCTCCTCCTTGGGGTACTAGTACTGATATTCCTTCACAACTCTGCTTAGAGCAATAGATGCTGAACAATGAAATCACTCTTAGTGAAAACGTACTTTATTCTCCAGTGCCTGTTAGTGCAGAAGGAGGGGTATGTACTGAAACACCTCATTAACTCATGTGTATTCTGGGGGGTTAGGCTCATACTTTAAAGCCCCATATTCCACAAATTAATTCTAAGCATGAACCAGTGCAGATCAGACTGGATTTCAAGTCAATCATTATGTCAGCCAGAATACAGACATCAAATAGGACTGCAACTGAAGGACTTAGTGATCTCCACAAAGAAAAGCGTAGGGCTTTTTATTATCAAGTTTGTATATGTATCCTTATGATAAAGTTCCATGGAATATGCAGACTTTAAGAGCTTTCTATCTCTACAGGCTCTCACTCTTCCTGTATTCAACCAATACATCTCTACTCTCATAGTTACTTCATATGATGAAACAAACCCCTTATTAGAGAAGTTACCTGTTTTCATTTCCTTTTTCCACCTTTTCAGCCTGTCATTATTTTGCCCCAGCCAAGCACCATGTAGCCATTTGCTCTCTAAGAGAGTAGGGGGAGGAAATTAAGTTGGGGGCGAAGAAAGGAGAAAGAAACTAAAAAAAACCCCCTAAACCTCACGGGTTGGTATAAGGACAGTTTACTGGGACAGTACAGAGAGATATAATAACAGGACTTTATAGCAAAATATACAAAAATGGGGATGCACAATGCAGTTTCTCACCAAACCACAAAACTCAGGCTGTACAGCTCAGAGTTGTCCCGAAACTGAACCTTCCCCAAAATTGCACATCCTGGAGCTGTGCCCTCCTCCCCTCCCCCACCAGCCCCTCTTTATGCTGAGCATGATGTAATTGGCATGGAATACCCTCTTTGGCCAGTTTGGGTCACCTGTCGTAGCTGTGTTCCCTCCCAGATTCCTGGGTGCTCCCCCCCAACCCCTTCTCATTAGCAGGGCAATATGAACAACTGAAAAGTCCTTCACTGCTTGGCAGCAACTGAACCATCAGTGTGTTACCAGCACTGCTCCCATCCTAACTCCTGAACTCGGAATTCCACCGGCTGCTAGAAAGAGAATTAACTCTATTCTAGCTGAAACCAGGACAGTCTTTTCATTCCTAACAAAACAAGCCCCTTTCTCTTATATCTCAAATAACTTTTTCCTTGTTCCCTTTGTCCAACAAAATTATTAAAAGAAACAAAAAAACCCTGACCTTCATTGTGAATTGTAGATGTCTACATTTAGACACATTTAAATGAGGCACATCCTCAAGCCTGTATCTCAACTCATCAAATTAATTCTACTGATTAATCTTAATCTTGTTCTTATTCAGTTATTCTTATAGCTGCACTTTCATTTCTAAATAACTGCATGTTTCCTGAGATTTGCGTAATAGCTCATTTTTGTTGCTTCCATCAGTATTTGATCATCATTACTGCTGACTCAGTATCTATCACATTTCCAGGCCAGTCACTGTCATTAAACAAATGAAATAAAAGTTGTATACATTTCCCTTTTTTCATTCTTCCAGCTTCTCGATTCCATTATCTGTTGCTGATCAACTTCTAAACTTTAGCTTAAATCACTCTAAATCACTCTGTCTATTATTAAACTGAGTCAATATTCCCCAGGCCATTAACATGATTTATTTATTTTAATTTTATTTGTAAATAATTTCAGATAGAAGATTGCCATTTTTCTCAGAATAATCAAGATGTTCCAAAACCACTTCCATCCTCACCGTCATTTGGGCAGCTTTAATTCCAGATTCCTGGAACAGTATGTGTGATTACGATACTGTCTAAAGACCTACTGCTGAAGTGCCAAAAGACAAAAAAAAGTGACACAAAATCAATTTCATCATTATGCAAGCTCTTCTTTACAAACAAAAACCACAGGCTCGGAGTCAGAGCTGCCATTGACTCTCCTACCTCTGAAAGATTCTTTTCTTTCAACTTCCTCCCAGGATTTTTCCTCAGCCACTGCCTGATGTGGAAGGCTATCTGCAGGAAATGTCTTTGAAGTTCAGCTCCTCGGGCAAGACTTGGGCCATGAGAAGGTTATATGCTCTAACTTGCTTCATTCTTCCCCTTAGAAGTCTTCTTCTCACCCTGGACCCCTCCTGGGGAGTTTATGCTGTTCCACAAGTCAGCACATTCATTCAGCCATGCATTTGTCTCCGGACTGAGGCGGTTTTCTTGCTAAAATGTCTGAGATTTCAGAATTCCTTATTATACGCTGGATGGAGTCCAAAACCTTTGATGTTTTTTCTGCTAATTAAAAGATAGACAGCCTGCCCCAGAATAACAATCTTCTGATAAAAAAATAAATTCATCAAAAAAGATTTCTGTCTGCTACCAGACTGACTACTTCACAGATAGATGTTAGATAAGAGACCTAAAATGATAGAAGAGAGCGGCTCTATTATCATCCTCGTTACAGAGAAGGAAGAAAGTATATTTATGTTGGGACTTTGTCTTCATGACAGGATCAGCAAGTAGTCAGTATCACCCCCCGCTTCCTTAAGGAAAAACTTCTAACCACAAGCCAAAAGCCCCTCTAGGTCCTATACTACTAAAGGTTTGTTTTAACAGAACATAAATGAGCAGATTAGCGTAAGATAAATCAGATGCAGTGTGTGATCCCAGATAAATAAAAGGTTATAAGAGAGGCACTCACCCACCACTCCCTGCCAGTCAGGCCAGCCAGGGAGGCTTCCAGAACCACACAGCCCATTCTGGGCTCCCACCAAAAGCCCCCTTTTCTGTCACCCTGCAGAAGGGTGCCCACACACTGGCCAACACCCCACCTGATTGGGCTGCTGTCCTCCTGTTCAGGGCCAGGCCCTCCAAAATGCCTCTAGGTAGCTGGGCTACAAAGCAAAGTGTGGCAATGACTTACTGCACTGTAATGTTATGAACCTACTTGGGGTAGCTCCCAACAAAGCCAGAGGTAGATGTCTCAATGTGCTTGTATTTTATGAAGGGGAGAAAAGCCATTCAAGGATTATCTTATCAACAAAAACCAGTACATTGAAAAAGTATTTCCAATTTATATGCTAAACTGTGCAGTTTACAAAATAACAATAGTAGATGTCTCAAGTCAATTTGCGACACAAAGAGACTGGTTTTGTAATGAGTCAAGCCACAGACAAAATTTCAAGACGTCATTTCTGTGCAAATGGTGATCCCTTTCCCATAGCTACTCAGGAAGACTAAGGGAGTTGGGGAGAAGTCCTGGCATCTGACACCCTTTGCCATAAAAACCTTCCCTGTTGCTACAGTACCTCTATCAGGGCTGTCAGATGCACAATCTAGAAGAAAACATGTATGCTATCTAAAGAACTCGTAGCATAAATATATCACACAGTCATATTAAGGTTCTGTAGATTTGGTAATTAACATAGTCAGTACTTAGAACCAGTTCTTGAATTGTAGTTAAATAGAATTAAACTTTAATTAGAAATACCTGAAAATAAGAAATACAAATGATTAATAAAAAGAAAAAGTTATTTTTATTTTAAGATACTCTATTCAATTTGAAGTGCATGCTGTATCATTGGAATATATTTATTCTTCTTTTATTGCAAAATTGCATAACTACATCAGACACTCTTCCTTTCAATATCCATACATTATAATTTTACTGTTAAAAATTAAGCTGCTATAAATCCATATTTGGTCAAGTTTTCTCGGATCAAAGTTATAGGATTTTGGGTTTGGTAACCATGGGTAAAAATCGCAGCCCATCAAACACCAACACTCAGGGTCACATGCTTGGCTAAAGAAGCAAAATTGACAGCTACAATGATGGAAGACTGTTGACAAAAAATAATCTAGACCCATAAATCTTACCAAAGAAAGGGCAAATGGTATTAATTCATTCGTACAACTTACTAGAATCAGAATGTTATTTTAAAATTATTTCTTGAATAAAAAAGAATGACAGCTCCTTGTGCCTGCAGACCAAAATATTTTGAAGAAAATGAGTGCTTTCTATGTTACATTTATCTACATGGCAACTCAACAAACATCCACTCTCCTGTGCAAACTCTGAGGAATTAAAAAAAGGAAAATGAATGAGGGATTTACACAGACCTGCTTATATTAAGGAATTCATGGTCTCAAATACTACTTACATGGATACTATTTACAGTTCCAGGTATACTATTTGCATCGATTGGGAATAGCTTTATAGAGCTCAGACATGAGCCCTATACTTTGGATTAATTTTTATAAAAAAGATTACTTCAAGAAAAAACTGTAGGTCTCTGAGACTGTAGATGTCTTTCCTCTAGGCTGCTTAAAATGAGGGCAGCAGAACTCAGCTGTCCACACAAATACAAACCAAAGACTGCCCAATTTGTCCTGGTGTAGAGTCATTACAGCAAAGTTTGCATCTGTACAGACTAATTTCTTTCTGCCTTTTTGCCTTCTCTCCCACCTGTCTTCCTCTAGTACTTACATTTCTTTACAAGTATTTAATTTGAGTTTTTGTAGATATTTATCAGAAACTTTTTTCTGGCCATACTCTTATGATACAATATAATTAGAACAACACTGACTAGTGTTCATATTTTAATGTTATGCTTACATAAAGTAATTCTTTTCTATCAGAGGATTGTCAATCAGCAGATCAGAGGTCTAGCAACGACTTCTGCTGTGACCTCTACTTAAATCTTTCTCTGGACTTGTTATCAGACAATGACAGGTTTGTGAGGGTCTCATTAGCTACTTAATATTTAGATATGCCAGTCTTCTTTTCTCTTCTGATGTCATTATATTCAAGTTTACATTAGCACATATTGTAGGGTAAAAAAGTAATACAATTTATTTTCATTCTTCCATTTATCTGTTAATAAATTAACTAAACCATTTCACAAGCTTCATTTATCTACTGCTCTAGCCAAATCACAAGCCGTGTGCTTTACTTGAGCAGGCTATGACTTTCCATTCTTAGGAAGGCATCCAAATATGGTACTTTATGCCTGGCACTCCTGATGACATTATTTCTGTACTCAAGGTCACCATATCAGAAGCCTTAATTTTGCCTCTGCCAAAATAGTAATGAAGTAAAATTATTTCTTGAGCTGTTCTCCTTCCAAACATATTTCAACTATGGAAAACTTTTCACAGTAAAGACAAAATAGCCTGCATTCAAATCAGTATCTCTGGTGGCTTGAAAAAGAATCCTTGTATGAATGAAATCTGTGGAAGAATGTGCAGGATAGGTTCTTCTTTAAAGCTTAAGGAATGTATCACAAGAATGTGGTAAAATGAGTAGACAACCACATTTGGTTCTTTTTGTTTTCTGATTCTGTACAAAATACCAGACTTTGTCATCAAGTGGTCTCTGTCTCACTTAAAAACATACTTTTTCTAAAGAGTACAAACAGTATTTATCTCGTAACTTAGCGATCTTTTTATTAAAGATTTCAATCAGGCTGTTTCATTCCTAAGAACTTAATTAATATGACAAAAACCTCAGTATATTTTAAGGGGAAACTTGTGGAATATGGAAGGTTTTGGAACAGAACCTCATAAAATTGTATTTCTACTTCAACACATTAAAGTAAATTCATTACATATTTCAAGGAAATTTTCTTTTCATTAAAAGAATAATAAGGAAAAAAAAAAATCTATCAGAACTGATGCATTATCCTGATATTGGCTGGTGAAATCTTTCAGGATTGGTATTTCATCTCCAGAAATTGCACTCACTACTTATTTCATAACAATTGATGATAGCAATTGATATACTGAGACATAGCATGATCTTCTTTAGTTTGCTTTAGCAGTATTTATGTAGTTTGGAGTATCAGCAGTATTACTTATTGCTACATATTAACACAACACATACAGCCATAGTTCAAGATTTGAAGTGTAACCACAGAAACATAGAGTCACAGAATGCTTTGGGTTGTAAGGGACCTCAAAGATCATCCAGGTCCAACACCCCTGCCATGGGAAGGGACACCCTTACTAGACCAGGTTACCCAAAGCCCCATCTAATCTGGCCTTGAACACTTCCACAACCTCTCTGGGCATCCTGTTCCAGTGCCTCATCACCCTCATAGTAAAGAATTTTTTCCTCACTTCTAACCTAAACTTACCCTCTCTCAGCTTGAAGACATTGCCCCCTGGAGTCATTAGCTCCATTAACAGATACGTTTTATATCCGTCAGGTATTTGTAGGATTTGGAAGATTCATTCAAATTTGCCTCCTCAGTAATAACGAGCATCATAGCTGCTGGTCTCCAGCCTAGTTAGAAAGACACCTGTACCTTTACACCTAAAGAAACAAATCTAATGATAGTTCAGGTCACTGATGTAACAGAGATAAATCCAGGCTTTTCATTACTCAAAGAACAGAAACTTCACTATGCTTTTCACTGCATGTAAACAGTGATTTTAATGTCTATTTGCTAAGCTGATGAACAACAAAGGTTTTTTGTTTTATTTCTCTTGTTTTGTTGAAGTAGCAAACAAAATAAAGGGTGCCTGATTAGTCATGTTTTGTAGTTTGCAAGAGATAGCCAAGCTCACTTACAGAAGTCTGTAATTTTCATGCAACAGCTGGAACATACTGGAATTTCAAAGCAAATCTGTCCTCCAATTTTTCCCCAAGTACAAATTAGAAAATAATGCCATCACATAAGTAAAATAATTTTAGGAGGCCATATGTCAATCCACCACAGGCAATTTAAGTCAACTGGATGAACTGACACTAAAATAAATTCCTCTTGATAAAGAAGTCAATGACAATCCGGTTTAGAATGTGAAAATAATATTCTGGATCATAAAATGAGTCTGACCCTTAAACAATTAAGAGCTCTAAATTAAAATAAATTAATCTAATCAATGGATTGCTTCTATGTGTAAAAAGAAGCATCAGCTCACATGTTGAATACTCAAATTGTTATTTCCAACAGATTAGATATTTTTAAAAGGAACAAGCAGAAAAGTTATTTCCAGCAGCATGAAAGAGCATTTTGCACTTATGTGTTGTTTTTTCCCTGTATTCTCTCTACTTCTGCTTTTAGAGTTGAGTCACAGTTGTCACTTTGGTATTCTTCATGAAAAAAAAATATTAAGAATGTCTTTTTCCTGTGCAATATAATAAGCATCCTTTTAGTTTGACTCAAAGGTTGTCAAAGCACATTTCGTTTTCTTGATTGTAAGTTCACAGTATATACTTTGAAAAGGAGAATAGGAAAAAAATTTAAAATTAAATTCTAACTTTCTTTGAATATGAGAATGAGTTTGAAGCAGTAACTGTGAGATATCTTAGATGTCTATTACATTATTTTCTACTGTATTCTAACATCTAATATATTCTAGGTGTACAGAATCAATTGTTAGGTTAGATGCAACACGGAACTCCGAATGCAGTCATTGTGGCACAGCCATTTAAAACTGATACAATACAATTATCTCTGATTTAGAAGGAAATTCTTTTCCCTAACTGTGGTACAGGTGAAGTAACTTCACTTAAAACAGTCACATTAAACATTCTTCCTATTATCAATTTCTACAGAGTGATTCTACAGCAACTTCCTCTAAACTAATTGTAGAAGTGGCTCTAGTGTCGTGGTTCAGCCCCAGCCAACAGCTGAGCCACTCTTTCACCTCTCCCCCAGTGGGATGGGGGAGGAGAATGGGGAGACAAAGGCAAACCTCCTGGGTTAGGATAGGGACAGTTTACTGGGACAGCACAGGGAAACAACAACAGCAGGACTGATGATGGAACACAGAAAACTGGCAATACATGACACAGTTTCTCACCAAACCACGCAAGTTGGACTGTATGCTCAAACCTGTCAGGAAGCCAGACTGTTCCCAGAGCTGCACTTCCTGGAGGTGTGCTGCCCCTCCCCAACTAGCACCATTTTATACTGACCACAACATCATATAGTATGGAATACCCCTTTGGTTAGTTTGGGTCACCTGTTCTGTCTGTGTCCCGTCCCAGCTTCTGGCGACAATTAACCAGAAAATTATCGTAGCCAAACCAGGACACCTATGACAGGCTACAGTTACCTCAGCACTTACCAGCTGCTGACCTGTTCTTCAAACCCTGAATGGGAGAGTCCCGCAACTTATCTGCATTGCCTGCTTGGTCTGAAATCCAGAATTAGAGAGATGCCTTCAAGCATTAAGAACAGTTTTGTTTTATGTAAAGTTACCAAATGAGAAATTTACTCCTTCCATAGCATTAAAATTTTAGCTACTGAGCCCATGCAATGCAAATTCTTACATTTCCGCTTGACTTGATCTGTCAGTCTTGCAGTTTGCACAGCAGAATCTGTCACAGAGCTTTGGCTCATTACCTTGTAGGATAAACATTTGTCTTTTCACCCCCTGCTAAAGGCAAACAGCTTTGATAAGAAAAGGCGCAATTAGAAGCTAACAGTATACTTGCTGTAGAGTCGTAGGCAAAATAGGCTGACTCTTGTAAAATACTAGACCTGGGGAAGTGATAAGGTACAGGAGAGTGACCAAATGACAGCAATTTTATTAGAGATTCTTTGAGGTGTCATATTAGGCAATAGAGAAGAAAGTATGTTTATTAATAAACTCTTATCCTCAAGACAAACTGCTGGTTTTCAGTTCCATCTACCACTGAGATTGACACGCAAAGGAAACGTTCTGATTCTGGAAACCCCAGCCAGTGTAGACCTTTCTACTTTCAGGTCCTTAGAAAAGTTTAGAGATTCTTTTCTCCCTCCCAGCTCTTAGATGGGCTTCACTTTAACTTTAGTCTGTACCAACACACAGAGAGATATTCACAACCAAGATCAAGGCACAACAAGGAACCACCTTAACTTAATTTCAAGTCACTCTCTTGCAGCAAAGTTTTAGAAGCTTAACACTGAGAATTTTCATCCTTTTTTGAGTTTAGTTCACACCAGGAAAATGTAATGTAGCTTTTGTCTCAAAAGCTGTACAGGTATTCATCTTATGATGAATGAACTCATAGTACCAAGCCAATGGGAACTTTGCCTGAATTAATGCACAATCAGACCCATATATTATTATAATTGTTGTACTAAGAAGATTAGCTTATGTTTATGAAATATAAATAAGAAAAGCACACATAATCCAGGTTCTAAATTCTAAACCCCTTAACTCTTATTAAAGTATTCACAGTATTAAAATAACCAGCATTACTTCAATAGAATTAGCATCATACAAGAGGAAAAACAACCCTCTGTTGTCTTTTAATGATTTGGAAAGTTTCCTATAAAACAGAAGTCTTACTTCACTGCTGAACATTTCCCCAGTTGTAGACTGTTTTAGACTATGAGGTACTGAAGTTTCAGCAATCTATCAGTGATCACTAAAAAAAAGAGATTGTGTGTAAAAGAGTGACCAAAATTATATCTTGCCTCCACAGAAAATGATTCCAACAATAAATTGTTACTGAAGTCCATGTCACTGATGAATAGCATGAATAATGAATATGTTATGATTTAAGGAAATAATTTCTAGCCATTGTTAATTTTGCAGCTATTGTACCTGAGTGGGGATTGGCATGTCCTTTCAGCCCTGTAAGCATCCTTTCAAAGACATAATGATAATTGTGATTAACATGACAGGGGGCTAAGCATAATCATGCTAGTTAGCACATCCCTCTTCCTCTCTAGAGACTTTTGGGGAAGACCCCACTAGGAAAGCAGGCAATTAATTTCTGTGGGAAACTGTCAGATCTTTTTCTTGTTCCTCACTTCAAATACTACTGTGGAAGAAAGAGGAAAAAACTGAAAATCAGTATCAGCAGAATGTCTCATGCCATTGAGGAATTATGAGAACAACTGGATGGACTCCAGATATCCAAGCAATGTAGATATATCTGTTATGTCTTAAGTCTGGTGGAAATACTGTACCAGTTCCCTACTGAGTAAACTTTTAAATGTTTTTTCATTTTCTAGAAATGAGCAAAGTAGTAAGGCAGCTCCACTTATAGTGCATAATATCAATAGATTATTTTATTTATATAAGTTTATGAACCTATCATAAAAATTACTTTTTAAAAAATCTGCTCCGAGTCATACAGTTGTCTACAGAAAAGAGGGATCTGTTTGTTGGCAGCAAAACTCAAGAGTTCATCAAATCATTCATTAAATAATCACAGAATGGTAGGGGTTTGGAAAGGACCTCTGGAGATCATTTATTCCAAACTACCTGTCAGAGCAGGATCTCCTCAAGCAGGCTTCACAGGCTAGCATCCAGACAGGTTTTGAATCTCTCCAGAGAAGGAGACTCCACAACCTCTCTGGGCAGCCTGTCAAAGTGCTCTGTCACCCTCAGCTGAACCTGAAGTGAAAGAATTTAATATATTGATAATATGTAAGCCTATTTCATACTTGATAGAAAAGAAGGGACTGGATGATCTTGTGAAGGTCTTTTCCAGTGTAAACTATTCTATGATTCTATGATGCTAAGTGCATCCTCCCATATTTAGACTTTGCAACATAACATGTGTATTAGCATCATCATAACAGCAAAGGTCTACTGAATGAATAAACTGAAGGGTGCATTTTAATCTGCATGCATTTGTTATGTTTCAATTTGCTTATTCACAAGGTCATCATTCAATTTTTATTTCTTCATCATGAAAAGAAAATCTGCAGCTTAGAGGAGAATAGAAGTTCATTACATGTATCAGAATAGTTATTTAAGCACTGTTACCTTGAGAAAATTTATTCTTATTTTGTGTTTGATTGAACAGTGATGAAAATAAAATCTTCAGTATTCCACAGTTCCCTGCATTCAGTCTCAAGTGCAGCACAGCTCCTATTAAGGTGTTTATGCTTTGACACGACCTGCATTCATACAAAGTATTCTACACAGTCAAGAAATCTCAACTCTTAAATGCATGTAGGAGGGGTATATATGAAAGTCTTTCGATTCAATTATGGGAGTAACTGAATCTCAAAACACAATCATCCTTACTTTGTATTCAAATACTCAAATTCTTTGCGTTCAAAGTATTCCCTGTTCCATACAAACAGCAGGATAGGCTTCTTCAAGGTCAGCTCCTTAGTCAGCTCTAATTGTCTGCAGTCTAAAACATCTTAGATAAAAAATAAAGGGACTGAACAAACTTTAATGGTAAGGTTATGCTGTAGGTAGCAGAAGTATTTCCTGGCCCCAAATGTCTGCTGAAGCTACCTTTATTTCTACCCAGGAAGCAAAAATCAGGAGCACACTGTGCACAGAGCTTTATTTTCACTCAAAGGAAGCTCAGGTTTTGAGCTAGAAGGAACTTGTGACTGACAAAAGCATGAATGCTATGAGGTAATTCGCAGAGTTCAGCTGCCCCACAGCTTAGTTGGAGCCTGACACATCACAATAACAATTGTTCAGTCTGAAGTTATTAAATTTAACCAAATTTATACTCACATAGTAAGCAGGACTAGATAGCTTGTTGGAAAATGTTCTCTGATGCATGGGGAATAGATATTTGTTTCCTTCAATTAGCAGATCATCAAAAATCAGGACTCAAATCTCAACAAATATCATCTAACTTGTTTATATATTCTGTTAGGAGATATATAATTTTTATGTCCATTTTATTTCATTTCAAATCATTTGCCACACTACCAATCAGCATTATTAGTCAGCTCTTCTCTTTATAATATAGACCTATCTATATAAAAATGTAAAGCTGGGGAGAACTATATGTTTAAAACGAACGTCAGGAATCACTTGCAATAGTTACCTGTATAAAAAATACGGGGGAGAAATGAATAAAGGAGCTTTTTAAACAATGAGGTGACTAGGCAAGATTATCAGGTAACCACAGTTCATTGCTTTGCTTGATAAAACAAAGTAATATTTGTGCCAAGAGAATTAATTAATTTTAAAATATTATGGCTTTTATAATCCTAATACAACACTTAGTGCAGGTTTCTCTGCCCAAGGTCTGAAATGATTCTATTCTCGGTTCCCATGATGAGTGCCATACAGAGTGTCTGATGCTTGCTGACTGAACTCATTCTGTCAGCAGAACAGTTGATATTTCACACTAGAATGCTAACTGTACTTCAAGGACAAGTCATCTGATCAAAGGGTACCACAAATCTTCACAGAGGATGACAGATGGGAAATGGTAAAGTGTTATTTATGTGAATGACCATTATGAATTTAAGATGCTCTTCTAAGCCATTTCACCATTACTCATTCACCTTTTAAATAACTCCTAATTCTTGGCATTGCAATTATCATTCAACTGCATAATATTATAGCTGAATAGTCTGTTTATGTGACAGCAGCATAGGCTACTGTATACACACAAACACAGACACACATATAGACATATATTTGGAAGCAATTTTTTTGCTTTATATTTAGATGTTATAAATATTCAGTGATCCAAAAGAGAAAAATGACCTAACAGTTAAAAACCCATGAGGCAGTCAAATATCAAAACCAAAAACCAAATCATCTTCCCTGTTTAAACAATTCTTATTTGGCATGACGGAACATACTAAAAAATTACCAACGCTCTTCTTCGAGTGGACTTTATCATCTGGTATACACTTCAGAAGACCACTGGCTGACTCAACTGATGCAGGTTCATGATCTCCAACACAAGACATTTATAGGGGGATAGATGTTGAACAAAAGAAAGAGAGAAATGAAGTAGAACTCAAAAAGGAAAATAAAACCTTCACAAGGGCTTGTTCTGTGGATCCAAGCTTGTGTCCTTGGGATAGAAAACAACACCAGTCAAGAAAACTATGACAGGTATGCATCCTTAAACTAAACAAACACAGTGTTTACTATAACTGCTTGAGCAGCAAATCCAAGCTTGAGATACTGAGCACGAAATCCTGGTCTCATTAATATTCCAAGCATCCTCTGATATTCAAAGCAGTCATTTCTCAGTCAAGAAGGAATACATCACCTTTCTTACATCTGGAAGTATTCTCAGTGTAACCATGTTACTCCTCTGAATGAAGGTGGCAAAAAGGCAACATGACAATTCTTTCCAGCCTAGATTTCCTATTTATAAAGGCAGAATATTCAGTGACTGCAGAACATAAGAGATTGTCAAGGATCCATGATTCATACTGTCTTGAAGAAAAATTCTAGTATTTTCTTCACACAATCCTTACAGCCACAGAGGTAGCAGAACATGTACTGTTTCTGGAAGTATCAATATTTTTCTGTCGGCTCTGCATCATCTTAATCCCTCATGTGGTTTTTTAAAAAATGGTGTGGAAAAAACATTTTTATATTTAAAAAATAATCAAATAGTGGAAAAATTTCTGTTTGTCTTAACGCCATTCCTAGAAAACTTCCATGTCTAAGATCAGATTTATAACTTGACCCCTAATGACCTTCTTTAAAAAACTCAAGAATGTTTTACCTTTACCCTAACATCTAGTACCATCTAGATATGTTAAACATCTAGAATATAGTACTCAAATAACAGGTATTAACTGAACATCTAAATTTATATATACCAAGCAGTTAACGGGGTTTATATCTGTTCTTTGAAGATGAGTCAAAGAGATCTAAAGCCTTTTAGCATCTTGGACATCTCAACGCCAGACTAAAAGCTCAAACACCTCAAACCAGAAGCCACTTGTGAAAGTCACACCTGGGATTTCCTGACTGTAATGCATCCAAATACTTGTAAGATATCAACAACACTCAACCGCTATCAGTTTAATCTTTTGCTCCTTGAGTTCTCCCATATCACACTTTTCTCAGTCTCTGTCATCAAATTGCATCGAGCATTATCTGGATGATTTCTAGGCCAGTGAGTTACTCAACAACATGTACTGCACAACAGCTACGACAAGGGAAAATAGTAACAAATAACGCTGTCGTGGTTCAGCCCCAGCTGGCAGCTGAGCCGCTCACTCACCTCTCCCCTGGTGGGATGGGGAGGAGAATGGGGAGACAAAGGCAAACCTCGTGGGTCAGGAAAGGGACAGTTTACTGGGATAGCACAGGGAGTGGGAAATAACAGTAGGACTTATGACAGAATACACAGAACTGGCGCTACACAATGCAGTTTCTCACTGAACAATACAACTTATGCTCAGACCATATGCTTAGACCTGTCAGGAAGCCAGACTGTACCAGAGCTACATGTCCTGGAGCTGCACTATCCCTCCCTGACTAGCACCATTTTATACTGACCATGAGTCATATGGTATGCAATAGCCCCTTTCGTTAGTTTGGGTCCTGGTCCTCCCAGCTTCTGGTAGACAAATAACTCTACCCTAGCCAAACCCAGGACAACTACATTATGGCAAACAGTAAGTCTAGACACAACTTCTTGGATAGTAACCAGTCTGAACTGTCATGTATAGCTTGGAGAGATGGTAGAACACTGTAAAATTCCTGGAATAGACAAGTCAATCCCCACAAAATTATTTCTCCCTTGCACATTATGCCACAGATTTCCTACCCTCTTTCTCATCACTTCAAAATAAATCAAGGTGATTTGCACATATTTACAATGACCTTTTAATTGATTTAGCTATACCTATTAAGAATGCATGTGAATTAGTTATATTATTTCACTAATAGGAAAATCACAACATGAAATGTGGCTAAGAAAAAAAACACACTAGAATCGCAGCAAATAAGTTCAAGGAAATAAGCATGACAAGTCAGAGTTAATATAAATTATATATATATAAATTTCTCTGTTTAATACTTTTCTGAGTCATTGTTTCTTTACAATATTGTGTTTAAATCACTTAGTGTTATGAGGCAAACATCATCAACTGAAAAGTTAAATATTCCAAACTTTTATACAGACTAAGTAAAAGAAGGCTTAGACATCATGACACAAGTTTTCGTATCCCTAACATCATCTACTGATTTTCTACCTCTTTAAGCAGACCCCTCCAATTAACTAAAAATAAGGAACTGAGTTATTTTTAATTATAGTGGAATACACAACAAGCTTGCCCTAAAATAACAGTTGTACCAATGTAAAGTAGAAATTTAAATTATCGAGTTATCATACAGATCACGGGCTCAAATCCAGAGAAATTATGGAGATTACTGTTTTGAGTTCTGTCCCAAATCATCTTAATGTCAGTGGAAGGATTAGTAGTGTTCTTAATGATGTCTGGATCAGACCGGCAGAGACTGATAAATAAAATACAGTACCATATACAGCTTGTTTTAGAGAGACACCAATCTTTTGCTTGGTAATATTCCAATCATATAGCACCTGACCAGTGACCCCTTGATTTATATACTTTGCCTTTCCTCTCAGAGTGAGGCTATATATCAGAATATGACTGAGAACAGGAAGAAGTCAAAGCAAAATGGCAGTAACTCCAGATGAAATTTCTAAGTGATCCCACTGGATTAATATCTCTGCCACAGTTCTGCAAATTAATATCCATGAGAAATCAGCAGGAGATTTTTTTTGGTACTGACTCTTCAAAATTAAGGACTTAAAAAAACTAATCCAACCTAAAGAGACATATGCCATTCCTGAAGCAACTCTGAGACTGTATTGATGTAAGTAAATGTAAGAACAATAATCAATCATTCAGCTTTCACAGCATTCACATTTTCTCCAATCTAGGAGAAATATCATAACTCCTTTCCATCTACAAAACCCTGGAAGTGATAAAGAACCTGCATATTTTAAAATAGTTGTGAGAATGTCTGAGATAACAGCATCACATTGACCAGTGTTTAAACAATTTTCTAGTTCATAACAGAACCAAACAGAAGCTGAACCAAGTTAAAGACAGACACAAACTGGCTGAAAAACCATTGCAATATAACATGTCTACTTGACTGAACTGAGTTTTGATTGGACCATTTTGCCTTTGAATCTTTCATTTTTTTAATCTTAGAAGAGGAAAATACCAGAAATGATCAATGTGAGGCACATTTTGTACGAGCACAGCACATCAAGTGCAAAAACTTTTGAAAAGATCCAAATATAAAGGAATAATATCTTTAGACTTTGAGCAGCAAGAGCGAAGACTGTGTTTATACATCAAAGGCAAGGGGAAAAAAAGAACAAGGGGAACAGCTCAGACACTGCGGCTATGGAGTTGAATTAGTGGGAAAAGGCATCTCTATGGAAGACTTGCAGCACAGTCTCAAAGTTTGCCCATTGCTAACTATCATATCAGATCCCTGTGTCAGATTTACACAGATATAAATAACTGCTGATTAATTTCCATTTCTGAATACATTATAAGCCAGGCCGGTTGAGAAGTGTACCTTTTAAGTTCACCCTATAAATAAGAAGCCATGTTTTCGTCCCACTCTTACATCTTCCTTTTCATTTTTGTTGTTCTTCATGTTTCTGTAGTTATTTTCATCTTTCTCCCATTATAGCTGTTTAATGCTAATGAGATAACACTCAGTCCAACCCTAGGTATGTCAATGTACTTTCTTTTGTGTGAATATCAAATGCCTGGTATCACACTTCTATGATAATGCATGGCCCAGGTAACTATGAAAAGACACATAATTCTTTGATAGTAAAGGTGACTTACATTTTAACTACTTGTCACTCAAGAAAAGCTCTACGGGAAAGGAGAAAGAAGGTTATAGAATCCAGGAGAAAATTCTTTTCTTCTAGAATGACTGGGCTAGGTGGGAAGGAAAGGATAAAAGTACTGAATGGAATGGAATCCCTAGCAGGGTATAACAACCTGGGCTTGTAGGCAGACCAGTACATGCCTTTTTGAGTGACATAACTTTCTGCATTTAGTTCAAAGTCAGTTGAGGTCAATGGAAAAGTCTTGCTGAATTTGCTTGCGTTTGGAGAAAGTTGTAAATCTGATAGCAACATAGTGCAACTGTATTTTTTACATGATAGGTGCATGGGGGATTTGCATATATTACGTAGAACACCTGTCAGAATTTGACAACTAAACAGTTGTATCATCCCCTTCCACAGAGTCTGAGCCAGCCTACACAGAAAACAATGACCAAACTCACATTTCCTTTGGAGCTCAGGAACTCATAGTGAGACTTTGTTTTGGTACCTGAATTGGTCCTCTAACATACAGGTATGGGTATTCTTCCGAGCAAAAGCAGAACAGCCTGATGTGAAGCTGAACTCGCAAAATTAAGTTACGGTTAAAGCTCAGAGGATTTAAGTCCATGAAAAACTCCTGATCTGCTCGTGATTCTTGGTATTAAGTCTCTTGATGACTGAGTTCTTAAAGTTTAGTATTTCAACCAGAGCTGTACAAAATATTTATCTTCATTCTGAACTACATTGAAAAGTAGAATGGTTTCTCACTTGACCTGACTTTCTAAATTAGCACTGGAGTGTGGAGTGCTTGATATACTTTTAATATCTGCAGACTGTTCACTTGCAATGTAGAGGAGAGGTTTTGGTTGACTAGTTTATCTTGAAATGTTCTGAACCTGCATGCGTTTGGAGCTCAGATTAAGGTCATTTGAGATGCTCACATGCTATCTCAGTCCCCACTTGGTTAACTCGACCTCTGGAGACAGGAAACTGAGTTTAATTATCTCAGTCCCTAGATATTTCACATACTGGCATACCAAATGATGCTTAAAAGGAGAGCGTATCATTTTTCATTTGTAATGTGTTTGTATTTTGCTATCTATCAGGTCAAAGCACTAAACCCAGGCCAGATAGCTTTGTACTGTAGAGCTAGATGCAGTGAAGAGGGAGAACTGTTCTTTCATCCTCCAGGACAGAGAGCTATTCAGAAATTGACTGAATCTATTTTCTGAATGATTTTGGGTTGGCTTTTTTTTTCACTTCTAGTGTGAGTCATGGAGAGGTCAGTTTTATAATAGCATGCAAAGGACCAAGAAGTATGATCCACAGCAACCAGCAGATATGGCCAGAAATATTAACTACAGTTCACTAAAAGCTCTCTACCATGAAGTGCTTCACTTCAACGGTCTGACATTAAGACTAAAAACCCTGTGTTGGCCATCAGCACCAAATGCTCTCTGCAGTGCACTGATATATTCCACTGACCCTAAGAATCTCACCTTTTCCCCAGCTGCTTGGAGTCATCATTTTGACTGATACTAACTAAGGAGTGCAAGTGCTTCTGGAAGAACACTAAAATTTGATTTGTGAAACAAACGTTAATGAAATAAACACACACATATATCAGATTAATGACACTAAATCATAATCAATTCAGTATGGCTTCCCATTATTATTTGCTTAATTCTGAAGCATGCCATGCAGGCTGAGTACAAATGGATCCTCTGTCATCTCTACTTTACAAAACCAAACATGGAAAAGACTCCTTCAGCCTTCTGTCAACAGAAATTTCATGAGCTAGCTTCCAGATGCTTTCTAATTAATGGATTAAAATTTGGTTGGGGAAAAATCTAAATCATCTACCTAGTTCATGGAACTTTATGGAAGCATTTAGCTTAGAAAACTTGCATTTTCAAATTACAGACCATCATGCAAATGAAAAAAATTACTAACATTTTTCTTGTGAAATGCTTATCGCCTTGAAATGTCATCCAAGGATGAGAAATTACCATAATACAGAAAAAAGTATCTTGATCATGACTTCTGAGATAAATGAAAGCTACCTCAATAGTAATGTGTTCAAGGGATCTACCTTGTCCCAATGAGAGACATTTTCAAGCGTACAAGATGAAAGGCCTTCTAGTAATCCAGAAGAGTACAGAAAGACACAAATCACCAGAACAAAAATCCATGCAGATTTTTGTCCTCAATACTGCTATCATCTTTCAGTTAGACTCTGCTCTGAGCTGCCTTGTGAGGGAAACTCTCTTTCACCCCTTCTTTTTGGGTCTATAGTAATCCTAGAGAGATTTGCATCACCATTTAAGAAATCAAATTAGACAATGTATATTCTCCATTTCAGCTCACTTAGAGCTTTTCACTGGGATTTTATGTCTCTGAACATTGAAAAAACAGACCTGCATTTGGGGAGCAGAAGGTATGTTCATATTGACATATTTGACCGGCGCTAAGCAATAAACTTGCCTTTTAGTTTGCAGTCCTCAGGAAACACAGTATAGCTATAACAAGTGACAAAAGGGAAGCAGAGAAGTGACATTACTTCTGAAACTGAAGGTATGATGAAATTCAATTCTTTGGATTATTTGTGACAAGCTACTGCATGCCTCTTACACATCTACTCAGATGCTCAAAGCCAACATATGTGGCCGGGAAAGTCAATGGCTTTTTAGGACAACTATTTAAACTGACCTGAAGAGGAAAGAAAAATAATCTACAAAGCTTGCACATGGGATTTAGACAATCTTAGTGATGTCATGAAAAACATGTATAAGTGATTATAATTCAACTGCTCTATTCTTTTTAAATCAACTCAGGCACACAGTTTGCAGCAGGTAACTCATTAACTTTGTCTCACTATGTTACTAGGTACCTTAAATCATGAATTTAAGAAATTGTGACAGAAATAACTGTCTTCCCAAATCAGTCTTCTTGCAGGTGAAACAAGGGTAAAGAATGACAAAACAGGGAAAAAGATTCCAAATAACTGAGTTGCAGATCTCTTTCACAAATAGAGACAGAATCCCTGACTGGGATTTTCACATGTTGAATTTAAATACACACATGAAAACCAGAAGCATTTAATATATTTTACAGATTAAGATGCAAGATGGTAATTTACAAGTTAAAAACATATCTAAAACTGCCCTCAATGCCCAAATCATTTAATGTACTAAGAAAATGCCAATTACAGGTTCAGACATGGATGAAGATCACTGGATTACATAGAACTTCAAATGTGTAGCAAATAATCATTGCAGCTACATCAAGATTTCTTTGGCACCTGAGAATTTACCTGTCTCTGGATAAGATGGCTGAATCTTCCATTCCTACACTGTATTAAAAGTCTGTGCTGGAATAATGTTGAAGATAAACTACATTACATAGATCCTTCTGCTCTGTAGAAACTGAGTCACATGGAGTTGTCATTATGCTGGATACAACATGTATTAATACCATTATTTGTTTATCATCAGCATCAAAAGAACAGAACGTAGCATAAAATACTCTTCGAACACCACAAAAGGTCCCAAATACTATGACAGACAACTACCCCACTACAAACTAACAGAGATTCAGGAGTTCAGTGTGGTACCAGTACAGTAGGAAAGGCTGGGGATACTCAATACAGATTATTATGCAATCTGGGAAACAGATTACCAGAGATATTTTTTTTTCCTATCACCTTTATATTTTTTGATCATGAACCATAGAAAGACTTTACCCAGCGGACTCATAACAGCTTTGACAGTGAAACCCAAAGACTAAATTAAATACCAAAGAGGAACCAGAAAGCAGAAGATATCTCACAGGACAAAGTACGACTCTAGCCTGTTTTCTTCTTCTTTCATTAAAATAGCCACGAAAAATATAATTACAGTTGCAGAAGAGACTTGAGCTGGAAGAAACCATTACCCAGTTAAATCAGGAGTTTGGAATGTGGCATAATACATAACTCTCAGAAACTGAACATTTTGTGCAGTCAAATTTAGTTAATCGGTCCCCAAGGATCAAAGACAAGATCTCTAATTTGATCCCAGAGTAACACGTTCATATGCTACTGCTCCTTCAGAGAGGAATAGGCTAATTTGTTTACTTCAGTGAAAGGGAGAGAGGATCCTAAATGCCATAAAAATAAATACAACTTTGTTATTATGACATTAACCACAGCTTACTACTTCGTGGTCAAACCAAATGTTATACTTAAGCAAGAAACTTGATTAAGGGCATTCCTCAGTGATTCCAGCATCAAATTACCATAATGCAATGCTGGGATACTTAGTCCCACAAAAATCACTGTTGTGTTGGGTTTTGGGCTGTGGTTTGTTCTTATGACACCAGGAGGAGGGCAGGGAGGGTGGAAGTGGCAAGATTCTGATGTGCATTGCTGTCTTAACAGGACTTCAGATTCTCTGTGTCTACACAGAAAATAAATTTAATGTCCTTTAAATCTGGAAATCAAATCTTAGCCTCTCAAATCCAAAGGTTTTAGTCTCTGTTATGATTCTTAACATATTTCTCATCATAGCTAAACATTTATCATACCTAAAAATTTATCCCAGACCCTGGAGGTAGGAGAGAAAGTCTGAAGAAAGACAGACCTTACCTTTGTTCAGGAGAATTGGATTGGAGAGCATTTAGGCAAACTTGACACCCACAAATCCATGGGCCCTGATGGGATGCACCTATGGGTGCTCAGGGAGCTGGCAGATATCATTACTAAGCCACTTTCACTCATCTTTGGAAGGTCATGAAGAAAAGGAGAGGTGCCTGAGGACTAAAGTGTCACACTGGTCTTCACAAAGGGCAAGGAGGACCCAGGAAACTCCTGGCCAGTCAGCATCATCTCTGTCCCTGGAAAGGTGATAGAAAAACTCGTTCTGGGGGTCATCTCTAAGCATGTGGAGGAAAAGAAGGTTATCAGAGATGGAATAACTGCAGGCACCACTACAAGTTAGGGGCTGACCTGCTAGAAAGAAGCTCTGCAGAGAAGGATCTGGGAGTCATGGTGAAAAAGTTATTCATGAGCCATCTCAGTATGAGGAAAAACTTCACTTTGAGGGTGACAGAGCACCGGGATGGGCTGTCCAGAGAGGTTGTGTCAGCTCCTTCTCTGCAGATAGTCAAGACCCACCTGCACACGATTCTGTGCAGCTTTCTCGAGGTGATCCTCCTTTAGCAGGGAGGTTGAACTAGATCTCCAGAGGTCCCTTCCAACCCCTGCCATTCTGTGATCATAGATGGAGAAGAAAACAGATGAAAGATCTGCAACTCATTTAGCATCTTTTTTTCCTCATTTTGTTATTCTTTTCCCTCGTTTCACCCGCAAGACTGATCTGGAAAGACAGTTATTTCTGTCACAATTTCTTAAATTCATGATTTAAGGTACCTAGTAACATAGTGAGACAAAGTTAATGAGTTACCTGCTGCAAACTGTGTGCCTGAGTTGACTTATAAAGCATAAAGCAGAAACCAAACACCCTTCTGCTTTTATCTTCTTTCTAACAATACAAAACTCATGTTTTATGAAAGAACATAAGAAAGGATAAATATAAGGTGATCCTTCTTCAAAGTATAATCTCCATCCTGAGAAAGCAGTGCCTTAAGGTCTTCATGAAAGGCAGTATGCAAACTACTGTGTTTAATGATCACTGATGGACTTGGTATCCATAAATTTGTCTACTCGTGTCTTACAATTGTAGACTCTAAGTCAGTTTACACTGTGTAAAACAGCTCTGCATTTTATTTGTTTTAAATGCACTGGTATAATTTTATTGCTAGCAAGTTACTCCAAATTCAATTTATTAATTAAGCAATTTGGTAATTTATTAATCTCAGGTATTTCAGAGAGTGGAAGGTAGATCTACTTACTCTACTCTTGTATAGCTGCTATTGCAAAGCTCTTCTCATTAAATGTGGTGTCCTGGTTCAACACATATCAAGATCATTTTTTATCAAGAACAAAAAATGGGAATCCAAAGTTTATCTTAGGTCAAAATAACTGGTTGTATATTCTTTAAAGCTTACCATCCTTTCAGAAGCTTTTTCCTTTTGTGTTTTTCACATAGAATTTCAGAACTAGCTTGGAAAGATTATGCAAGAGCTGCCATTAAGTTCCCAATATGAAAATAACACAATTTATTTGCTTGATTGATGGCCACAGTGCTCTCCCAAGATGTGACTAACGCAAGCTAAAGAGCAGTAGGGGGAGGTCATTAAGGCTCATATTGATTTCCTCTAAATTCTGGATAATATATCAACAATCTTCGCTACTTCCACTTGAAAATTTTAATTTAAATAACCAGAACCAAGCAGTCAATCATTTGCTTCCCTTACAGTTGCCGTGATTTTCCCTGGATATTTCAGATGGAATAGAAATCGTAAAGATGCTTTGTTTTATTCACGCTATTAGTAACATTAAGACAGTTATAGCCCACGTAAATGAGCAAGTATTACGCTACAGGGAAGGTTTTTGAATGGTTCTGCTGCTGTCTGACAGATCAAGAAATTGGGTAGAGATAAATACAATTCATTTTTTTATGAAGTAGCAAAATATAGGAAGCAATATGTATGCAGGTCACAGAGACAGAAGATGACAGGCAGATGATGTGTGTGTAGGCTTCATTAAAATACTACCATGACAATATTAGCAATGCTTCCTTTGTGTTAGAACTCTGAGTTGGACTAGAAGAGTCTGAAAAGAACGAATGCAGTGTGGGGCCAGATTCACCCAAGTTTTACGAAAACTGAGGTTCACTTTTACTCTGCTTACTGCTGTTCCTCTTTATGAGTGTCTCCAGGACACAGAAGTTCTAAAACTAAGTGATACCTTGTTCTCTGTGTCATTTTCAAAGATCATACATTTTTATTTTCTTCTCTAGTCCATCAGGGACCACACATCCCTTAATGTAAGATGATAAAATTAAACAAATGTATTTGATACTCAGACTGATTGAGGATGTACACATCCTTGACATTTATTCTGGCATGGAGGTCTTCCATTTGCAAGATACTATGTGCAACTGCACATAATGGCCATGCTTAAGGACGGCTGCACCTATTAGTCTCAAACTACTTACAGATTATAGATGTTCTCTTTATCAGTTTGTTCAAATCAACTTGAACAGGCTGCTAGAGCATGGCCTACAGCAAAACAACCTTCTTTGAGGCACTGATTGTTTATTTTCTGTGACACTCCCCTCCCATGATTTGCATCGAATGCTTCCTAGCACCATTCCTGACTTTCTCGTCTCCTTCCTAGTAAGTCAACTCCCAATTACTCATATGCCAATTTTAATTTGAGAGGTTTTCTGATTAATTTGTAAGAGAACTGAAAGAGCTGTAACTCAAGCATCTTCTTCTGTTCTTCCAAATAGAACTGTGTGGCAAAACTCCTGTTTCAGAAAAAAGTATCAGATTAAACTCACAGATATATTCATGTGGAAAGAAACAAAAAACCTCAAGAGCTGTATTTTTGTAAAACTTCACCAAATCAAGAGGAATGCAACTGAAGAGCATTCAAATGTGGGAATTCCTTGCCAACTTTAATTCCCCATGTTTTGCTGGCTCTCTCTCAAACCTTAACACAAAGATACGAGCACTCTGACACCATCCACAACTACACAGAATGCAAAATACCCTCAGGGTTATTACACTCTGCTACTGGATGCTGAGCACTTAAAGAAAATCCCTGCATGACGGAGCAGATTAGTCTGACACTCATGGGATGGCTAGTCTTTGTCTCAATTTTAAGCAGAAGTTTAAGAAAATTTTGTTGTCCATCTCCCTGATTTCTAATCCAGGTAAAGGCTTTTGCTAACCCAGAGTGAAAGCTGAGTGTCACTGCACACAAAGCATCCAAAAACCATTTAGGGGCTGGTAGTGAAAATGACAATTCCCACTCCCCAGAATGAAAATGCATTCAAAACAGTCTACAGGGAAGAAATATTCAGGTTTTCCTTGTAACAAGCAAGTAAAATCCAAACCCCCAGCAGTAATTCCAACTGCAGAAAATACTGAACTAGCTTGTTGAGGCTGAAATATAAGACCAATATTTTGATCATTTAAAAAAACCAACCAATTTGTTTAGACAGTGAATAGCCACCATCTCCTTCTACAGTACCAGGCAGTATCTATGAGAACTCAAGATCACTGAACATCATTCCACATTTTAAAGTGATGATATACAAAACACTTATAAATGTCAAGCAGAGCAGACTCCCTCAGACTTTCCATGAGACTTGCAGCCTACATGTTTTAGAGCCTACATATGTTCAACATCCAAAAATATTGCTGTGATCTGCACAGATGTTGAATAACAATTGTAAATAGCTACCCTTTACAAAAAAAACCCGAGAGTCAAGCTTGAAAAACCTATTAAAAGCATTGTTTTAGTATAAACTTTCAATGCTCTCATGGAGCTTTTTGAGCTTATGCAGATCATCAGTGTAATTGAAATAGCTAATTGAAGTTCTGATAGATGAGGATATGTAGAACAGATATCAAGAGCTCTATTTCATAATATATTTACTTTACTAAGCAGCAGTGAGTTTGTCTTAAAACTGAGGGGTGATGTGTGGTGCTCCAGAGTATATTCCAAGTGTAGAACATATTTGTTGAACATGTCCCTGTTCTTAAAACCCATACCCTTGTGCAACTGAAAGATAAAGACATCTGGAATAATGGACAAGGCTAGAATACATTAAATGCAAGAGGATGGTGGTGTTTTGGGCTCTGCTTTTTTTCCCCCTTCAACGACCGTAAGTCAAAATTTGTTCCAGCACTTGGAATATTCTGGCATAGCAGAGCAATGACATTACTTTGAGAGAAGACTCAACCCTATGGATTAAAATAGGAAACTACAAAAGCATTCAGTAACACAATTTTACCTTCAAATTAGGCCTTGGAAGTAGATCAATCTTCTGATTACTGGATTCACATTAAAGAACAAAAAAACCCACCAACATCCATTATCCTCTCGGCATGGCTGACTCTTTCCTAATCATGCATGCTGACTGCAGCACAAAGCCACACTTTTTAATTAAAATATAAGATGGTCTTCATTCTTAAATTTCCCTGAACACCAAAGAAAGTTTCAGAAGAAATACCTGACCGTCAGTTGAATTTCCAGCCATTCAATAATAAAATTGGTAGAACAAAACAGATGAAGAGGGTTACTCTACTGCCTAACAGTTTTATTTTCCTTTTCTAAAACTGCTGATTTTTCCATGGTCATAAAGTATCATCCACAGAGAAAAAGGCATTTATTCTATATAAAGTATATTTTTGAAATAATAAAATTACCTGGCAGAGGCACTATTACTATTATGAAAATGAGACAATGTACAGTTCTATAGCTCCATAACTTTGCAGCACTTTGCTGAGCCTAAAACAGAACAGAAACCTATTCCACAGTCTAAATGCAAGTAATGAAGCATGATGAAATTCAAAATAAAAGATGTGAAAATAAAAATTCCAGGTTCAAAAAACAAAACAAAAAACCCAAACCACCTCAAAAAACAAATAAAAGGAATGAGTGAAATCACAATTTTATCAACATTCCTAAAAAAACTTCCCAGCACAGTAAGTGAGGTAAGGATATATGCCTTCATAACCTTCAAACAGTTTTTTCATTATTTGTTTGATTTTAAACCTCATTTTCCTGATGTAATACAAGAGGCAAGATGGACTCATGAAGGAAAGATCCAGTGGAAGGAACTGTAAGCTGCAGACTATCTCAACTACGTTGTCTGTGCCATGGGCAATGAATCCTTTCCATTCAGGAAGGAAAGTCAGATCGCAAAGCTATTCCCATGACACAAGAGGGGCATGGAGAAGACCATGGAGAAACAAGAAGCCACTCAGGTTCCTTTTAACTGCCACGTGAGTACAAAGAGGTATAGGGAAAGGGAAAGAATCTCTTTTCCCCAAAACTCTGACAATTTTCTCCAGAAATTTTACTTTTAGTTCAGAAGTTATACCACTGTGTATCACAACAGTGCTTCAGAGTTAAGCTTGTGCTTCCCCTGTAGCTGGACCACGTTGCCTTTGCATCAGCCAGGGCTGTACTGGTAAAGTACCATTACATAGGTGAAAAATCTTCTCCATAAACTTCAGTACAGAAGTATAGACCAGATTTCTCCACTGACCTTTTCTGTCAAACAAGACCAATAGAGTGTATATTTGTGGGCCTTCCATTTTTTTAAGGAAAGTAAAATCTTCTGTTTGAAAGAACCCAGCTCCTATCAACTAAAAGTTAATACACCAGAGAACTGCCCAACCACTTAGAATTTAATTTTCCTTTCCTACAAAAAAGGAAAGGACTGAGCCAGTCTCCTCAGTGCTCACTAATCAATTAAAATAGAAAAAAATATTAAAAAGACACCCACAGGTGTTAAATTTTCCTTTATTTTCAGAAGTTATGATTGAACAAAAGGGATTCATTAGTACTATTTTGCTGAACTAAAGTAATAATTCACCAACTAGCTTCTCAATCTCATGTAGACCAACATCTTCCCACTGACTACCCAAAACCAAAATGGAGCTCAGTGCATCTCATCATTATACTCTGTGTCATGCAGTTCAAAGATAAATACACACATTTTTATCTCTGAGTAGGATAAAGCTTGAATAAGCCTTCTGAAATTAATTGGGGTTACTGCAGCATTACTCTGATGGCACTCAGATCTGTGTGTGGTCTAGAATAAACATCCAATATTTGCACAGTAATAAATGGATTCTGCTGTTAGGAAGGGATTCAGATATTGGTGAATAGCATGGTATTTCATCTCCTGAGAGAGAGTAAGTAGTAAGGCCATTTTCTGGGCATGTATACTTTCAACTGTTCCTACAGAGGGTTGACTGTAGGTCTCCACAGTTTTCCCTGTGCTCCAGCATAATGCTGATCTCAAATCAGCACCTCAGCCTGCCTGGAAAAGTCACAACTGGAAGTTTTAGTCCTTGAGTCTATTAAAGAGAAAGACTCAGTTACCCCAGTCTTACGCATTAGTATACAGTGAGATGCATTCTTCATTTTGACAGCACCACCAAGAACAAAAGCTTTTAAATGCATTTAATTTAAATTAATTTTGCAAGTCTTACCTATACTAAATAACATATTTAAGCTACAGCTGAAATTAGTTGAGCTATTCTTTGGGGGAGAGTGGGGGTGGACAAAAAATTAAAAAAGAAAGAGGAAAAAACCCTTTTACTATGAATTAAAAGAAATGGAAACAGCTGATGAGCAATGCGGACAGAAAGTTAATAATACAATATATACTCCGTAATTGTCAGAGTAACTGTTTGTCTCTTCCTGCTCTATTTAACTGACTATTACATAGAAGTCAATGAATAGTCCTGGCAGGAGGAGTCTCTCTTGATATTTAGGGGATTTTACACGCATGACTTTATGTAGAGTGCTCTCAACAATATGCAGGATATACCAGAGGAGGACACACATAAAATGCAGTTGGAACCAGTAGAGGTTCCACTTTTGCTGATGGAATTTTGATTCCCCTTTGTGAGGCTGACAATTTTAATAAGAAAGATTAAATCCCAAAGTGAATCTAACTTTATCATTCAATATAACTGACACCACAGGAAGTGCAATATGCAGTTAAAAAGAAAATTAAGTGTGTCCTATAAAGCATATCCATCATGCAGGAGCAGTATAACAACTCTGGATAATCGCAAGTGCTTTTTTCATTTAGCTAAAAATAATATTGAAAACACAAGGTAATGATCCATACTGTGAAAAAAATACATTCTTTCCATCTTAAATCATACTGACATCCATCTAATTATCAAGATGCTGATGAACAAATCTTCCCACTAAGGGATGAAAGATAGAAGGCTGCTACTTCCCCAAAAGACCAAGTCATTATATGAAGGACACTTTTTGATAGTTTCTCTGTGTCTGTGCAAGCCTTGCTTGCTAGGAGATAAATCATTTCTGTCTGGTAACAACAATCTCAACACACACTCATTCTATGTTTGTGTGAGACCCCACCTGGAGTATCGTGTCCAGCTCTGGAGCCCTCAATGCAAGAGGGACATGGACCTCAGAGAGGGTCCAGAGGAAAATCACGAAGATGATCGGATGGCTGGAGCACCACTCCCACAAAGACAGGCTGAAAGAGTTGAGCTTGCTCAGCCTGGAGAAGAGAAGGCTCTGGGGAGACCTTATAGCAGCCTTCCAGTATCTGAAGGAAAGCAGGGGAAGGACTGTTAGCAAGGGCATGTAGAGATAAGGCAAGGGGCAGTGGTTTTAAACTAGAGTATGATAGGTTTAGATTAGACATTAAGTAGTAGTTCTTCACTCAGAGTGGTGAGACACTGGAACAAGTTTCCCAGAGAGGTGGTAGAGGCCCCATCCTTGGAGACATTCAGGATCAGGCTTGATGAAGCTCTGAGCAACCTGATCTAGTTAAAGGTGTCCCTGCTTACTGCAGGGGGGTTTGACTAGATGGCCTTTAAAGGTTCTTCCAACTTAATGCATTCTGTGATTCTATGATTCCACTAGCTATAGTGTTCTTCTGAGACACTAACCCTGTCTGTGCACACCAGAACTTCTGCTTCCCAACTTTTTAATTGCTTACATGTTGATGAGACATATTTACTCTTATTGACCCCACGGAGTCCTGTACCCTCAGTGCTGACCCATGCAAAGACACAATATGCAACATCCTTCCTTTAACTGAACTGACACAAGGAATTACCTACATGGTTCAACACAGCAATACTAGGAACAAGGAGCATAGGGAACATCAGTTGCATTTCTAAATTGATCAATTATTGTGCCTCAGTTTCCATTGTAAATGTAACAACTTCTGGCATTGACTTTGACATACTAAGATTTCACATTAAAAGATTTTGCTTTCAGTCAACCATTACTAAATACATTGAAAAACACTGCTTGTATGTAGTGAAGACCTAGCTAGAAACAATGCCCACACCTCAAAAATCCCAACGCTTACAACCACCATAGTGATGCAGGAAAGTGACAGTTCTTTAGACAGAGCATTCATTGCTTTAATGAATGTGTGATGTATAAATGAAGAGTTCACCATAACATCTGATAAAAATAGCCTAAAACTTCATAGTGAACTAAGATTGAAATTAGAGGTTACCCTGGTTACAGTTACTGATGAATTTCAAAAGCAGCTAGAATTAGCTTGAATCATTCATTGCATGCATTAGCTAGTGTATGAAAGAAAAAAGCTTGACAATGAATTATCACTTGGGAAGGTAATTTTGATCTCAACTGCTGTTTCACTAAATGTAAACAATTTTTTAATTAGTTTTTTCAATGACTTCAAGTTGTCCTATTATTGATAGCTCCCCAATTGTTATTTGCAAATAGAGGCTTTGCTAAATAAGTTATAGAAGACTTTGTAATTAATTTTGGTGTGATCTACTCTTGATAAATCCTCTGGGAAATTAACTCAGTTAGATACTAACACAATTATTTGTATTAAACTCTCTCTAGTCTTCTACAGATAAATTCACTTTGATAAAATATGTGGACCTGGAAGACTTTGCAAAGCTGGATTTCAAGTAAACATTTCAAAATTCAGTGAAATACTACGAAAGCTGCTGGAAGAACTTATTAATTCTTAAGCAATTTCGAATTTAGCAACCATACAGTTATAAGATCAGGCAGACAGGAATGGTGGCTTTTCTGGCACCCTGAGTACAAACACGGACATGCAGGAAGATGGAAAAACTTTATTCTTTTCTCTTTAGAAGAGGAAGCACTGTGCCATTGGAAGAGGAAGTAAAAGTCAGCAAAATTGAAGATTTTTTAATTTTTTTTCCTACAGTATAACAACATTAAAAGATCAGAAAAATGTTGTTGTTATAAGCTGGTCCTATACTCAGAACAATGCCTACCAGCGTAACTAGCTCAGTGCTGACTTTCCATACATAATATTGTTTTTCAGGAAACATTTTTCTTTTCTACACAGTTGAGGGGCTTACCTTGGAAGACCGTCAGATTTCCTACTGCATTCTAAGGTCATTGCATACCTGTGGAAATCATTGACCTTAAAAATCCATATTGTTATTTCTTTTGATGGATTGAACATACCTGTCATAATTATCTCTTGTCAAGGGCAACACGCTGTTCTGTAACTGCGGTGGAATAACAATATTATTGCCCCTTGACCCTATCCCGCAATATTAATTTTGTCTTTTGCAATTCCTAATAAAACTGCAGTTTTAGGAGAGGAAAAAAGCATTGACAAATCGAATTTAAAAGCCTAGAATACAGTGGATTGCGAAAATTTGCAAGAGGCAATTCATAATGATGAAAAATATGTAATTAAGCTTGCAATCTTCAAAACAGCAGTAATTCTATAATCACTAAACAAAACACTAGCAAACTTAAAGACTGAGACAGTTTTCAATTACCTTTCCACAGAATATCAAGAGTACTGTTTGGATACATCTTCCTGTCTAACAAAGGCAATATTTCAGGCTGTTGATAACAACCAATTACATCTTGCAAATGGAATCTAGAAGAAGCTGTAAAGCTTGTCTTTCAGTATCACAAACAGGTTGTAAAAAAGGATATATAAATGATTCTCTTCTCTAATTTATGGTTCCAGTAGCAATGAATATAAATTATCATCAAAAAACTCTTCAGACAGACCAACTGCTTTTCTATACAACAGAATAGAAACACCCAACAGAATAGAAACACACTTACAGCAGACATTGGGGGGAAAAAAAAAGAGAACTGTGAGAGTATTTTAACTTAATTCTTTGTAATACATACCAAAAGACTGAACATCTACAGGGATAAATGAAAGACATCACTTCACTGCCATGCTGGTACAGTAACTTTGACCAGTTCAGAATCTAGCACACACAGCAATTATCACTCTTTTGAAATATCCATGCTAAATATTTATCCAGATAATCAGTATCCTTTCTTCTAACGCTAACTCGTCTTCAGTGGTATACCTCCCTATGTTATGTTATGGAGGTTCCTGACAATGAGATTTAATGATGGAGAAGAAAACTTAAGTAACACATTGAAAAGACCAAAACAATTCCATAGGAAAGTTTACATAATGTCAGCTATCATTGTGCCCTAAGCTCAAACCACTCTGAGGGTCAAACTCTCTTGGCTTCACAATCTAATTTGGCTATTATTCATAAGCTATCATTATAAATAACTCTCTTTGGCAAAACAGATAAAATGGAACCAAACAGAGTGTTCTTTGTAGGTGGAACAGTGCCACAAAACACCACATTTTGGATATATTTGAATTTTCCTCTGTCAAGAGATTGTTAAATGTAGCTGCTTCACAACCAAGACATGAAAATTAAGTATGTGACTATTTAAGCTTGTATTTGAGGTTTCTAAAGGCAGAAAGCTTTTGAGAGTAACAACAAAGTCAATGATTATCAGTCCAGCTTCTGAAAGTTTAGCATCTATGTGCCAGAACCCATACAATGCTAAAGGTCTTTCAGAGTTCCATGAAAACCCTGGGTTCATAACTTGTAGACACAAGTCAAAAGCTTAGAAAGCATGTGGTTCCCTTTAAAGACCATTTTGTGATGGACCTATCTGTAATCAGAAGATCCACATATGATGCTTATGCTTCCTCAAGCTCATATTTCCCACTATCCCAGATACCCTACATTCAATGCATTAAAAGATGGATGAAATTGTTTTGCACACTTTTTTTTGAAGCAGGGCTAATAAGAATTCAGTGTAAGCTTCTGAGTAAGTGAAAGTAAGAAAAAATGGCATACGTTTGTAAAACAGCTACTAGAAGAGGTCTCAAAGTGGGCACGTCTTGGGTCTCTGTTTTTGATTTCAGGAATTATCACAGATTTCATTAAGCAGTTGTCCAATGACTCTATGAGAACGGACAGTTGCTTGTCCTATAAATGCTTCCACTCCAGTAAGCCTTTTCTACATCTCTCTAGCCTTCTCTTTGTAGCTAGTTCTAGACTGCAGTTGTAGGTTTTACTCGGCATTTCTCTTCTTCACTTGGTCCCACTTGACTTCATTATATCTCCACAAGCTTCCTTTTACCCTCTATTAGGGCAATGAGAGTTTGGTAATATCCTCTACAAGATCCATTTTTCCCTCTCAAATGGGGTCAATGAAATCAGGGCTAGCTATGACAACTCGAGAAACAAGCATGAGCCATGGCCACAGCTTAAATGTGGCTCCTGAACTGGGAGAAGAGCAGAGAGTCTGTGGGTGGTGCTCCCACGTGAGGCTGCTCCAAGCATTCAAGGCTTGTTGGTGTGCTTAGGACTCTGGGAAAATGTTCTGCAGAGAGCAGTCTCCTTCTCTAGCTAATACTGTCAGCTCCATCATGGTAGACACCAAGAGAATGGGAAAAGGATGGGTTTTGCCTTGGAAAACATACCTGTTTTGTGCACACACACTTTGGTTCCAATGCAATCTCATCAGGGACTCCTTAGTTCTTGTACCTCATAAGAAACAAGTGCTGCTGCTGCTGCTGCTAAAGCCAGCCAGAGCTAGAAGAGCCAACACCTTAAAGATGCCTAGTATCGAGCAGGGGTTTAAGAAGTGGCACTCTTCATCTTGACTACATATTACCTATAGACCTCTGCATTTTAAAGCAAACTTTATTGATTCTTTAACAGAATAACCATCTTTTAAACTAATGGGTTAAGATGAACAGTCTTCCTAGACAAATAGCTTATACATACAAAATAATAGGTTGACAACGATTCATCTTTCTTTTCCCCATCCAAAACATTCTTTGCCTGATACCTGGTTAAAATAACCTATCACTTCTGTGCAGCTAAAGGAGATTTACATCAGCTACAATCTGCCTGTAGTCTACATTTTAGCTGCTAGAACAATTCAAATGCAGTACTGTACTGGAAGTTTTTTATCTAGAGAGAGAACTTTAAAAGAAAAGAAAGCCTAGAAAAAAAACGGTTCTTAACAATATGATCTAGCTTATAAATCTGGGCACAGAAAGAAATTTCTTCATATTCTGCACTGTTACTAAGTGAACTAGGAGATGGGAGCACAAGATTACTTTCCTATATATATATATAAAATCTGCATTTCACTTTTTCCTGGATGAAAAAGAAAAGCCAAGAGAAAAGAGCAGAACACGTAATTATGTTGGAAGAGTAGAATAATTTCCATTGGAAACACAACTATAGTAAAACCTAAGATCTTAAAAGTTATTAGTTGTGCCTGCAATGCAATCTTGATACCATATGATTCATGTTTTCTATTTTCTGAGTAACCAGGTTAAAAGTTATTAGATGAAAGAGAAAGCAAATCATAGAACACCGTAAAGTACTTTTCTAATCAATTTTCAGAGTAAAGAGCATGAAAACTGTAATTTAGTCCTAGGCCTTTACAATTTCCTTTTAAAAGTATCATCAATATGATTTTTTAAAATCTGTTTGCAACTGTAAATACCTAGTTGACTTGATTTATGCCACTGGATTGACAAAAAGATGAGTAATTTACAAAGAGGAAAGACATTTCTATAAACAAGCCTTTAACCTACAGTTTTAAGGCCGTAGAATTTATAGGTACAGAGTTATAGACACAGATGGTTTTATGAACAAATTCATGCTCTCAGATAAGTGCTTAGCACATTTCGGAGACCGTTCCCTGACCTAAAAATACCCCAGTGGTCAGGCTTCTACTTGCATATCACAGCGCTCGTGTGCCAGTGATGGTCAATCTTGCCCAATTCACAAGAAGGTTTTATTGTCCCTGCCCTTAGTTTATACTATCACTTAACCCAGGTATATCCCTGGGAACAGGGCCACTGCCCAAGTTACCTAAATCCTTCCTTATGTTGTATAAAGTGTATAGGGCTTCAGTTCTCCCACTGCACCAGACACCTACAGCTGACAACCTCAGTGTCCACAGCCATGGCAGCCACATTTGCATCTGCTCTGGGACCACTGACCGGCATTGCTGTCACAGAGCTGGTACAGGGCACATCCCAATCTGAAGCCATAGGCAAACATTAAGCACTGGTGCCTGGGAATTTCCTGATTCCAGTGCCTCCACATTTAAGCAGCAAATGCTAGAATTGCAAGCATCTAAGTTTTGCCAGCACCTAACTGGCACCCAGGTCCAATTTATGTTAGCTCAATTAGAGAATTAGCTAATATTACCATATTGTTCCACCATGAAAAGTTTATAAATCCAATTACATATTTTAATATTCTGTCTTCATGCTTTTTTTTTTTTTTTCCAGTTGGAATTCTTCTGTCTACACTTATTCCAACTGCAAAAAAAAGCTCTGGCCTTTTAAAGGCAGCTCCCTTATGTCAAGGAAGCAGTATTATTTTCTGAAAAGCGAAAAACCTCTGCCCTCCAAAAGAAACAAAGGAGAGGAATTTGGAATATTAGAATATGTCTGCAGCGAACCATAGAAGAGATAATAGCAAGAGAGATCTTTACTGAAAGGATAATGAGGAAATCACCTAGCAGTCAGCGCAAAAGGTGTTTGTATGTGAAAACCTTTCCTTACACCTTTCTGGTTTCAAAAAACAAGCAACGGTTAGAGGGTACAGGCAGAGGAAAGGAACTAAGTCAAGAAACTAAGCTGTTGCAATTTAAGGTGCTACCAGTGTAATTGGCCATGCTTCGGGGATGCCCAAGTGTGAAGAAAAACATGCTCAATGTTTGGTTTAAGATTTCTTTCATCACATATGACATGAGCTAAATATAGGCATGTATGCTGGTAACACGCATACACTCCGGTGATAACCAGCAGAGAGATAATCACTGTGATCATCTGCTCATCCACTTATCCTGAAACCACCAGCACTATAAATACCAGTTGGTTTACAAATGTTTCTAGTCACACTTTGCCTAGGTTTTCCTCATTTATTTTGCTTTCAGACACTTGTTTCAGCGAGCAATCTTCAGAGGAAGCAGGATCTGATTGGAAACGAATTTTAAGGGTCTTACATGCAATTTTGTGTAAACTGTATTGAAAATAATAAAAGCTAAGAAAGGAGGAGTGGGATTACATAGAATGCACTTGGGGAAGAGAGAGTTTTCATAATGGAAGAAATATGTGGCTCTTCAGCCTCAATTGCTGCAGTGTTTCACTACTGCATAAAGTAAGGAAATGCCATTTCTTCCATTTCTTATGGAAGAATCTGTCTTTCCATTATGGAAAAATTACTTGAAAGCATCGATACCACTCTGGATTACTGACTCAAACACATGACTCAGAAGGTAAAGTAAATAATAGGAATAAAACTCACAGCTAATTTCCTTTCAGCTTACCTTCTGCTTGTTCAGAAATTTGAAAGACTGCAGTCTGTTCCCAATAGACAAGAGTCCTCTCTCCTCCCAGTAATATCCCTTTGCCTTTTTCTGAGGGCAGATGAGATGTGGCAGCTGCACCAAAAATTTACTTATGAAGTTGGTCCACCAGGCCAGAAGCAATAAAACTCCTTGCTGTACCACTACAATGGAATAAAAGAGCATGTGAGTTCATAGAGGCATCATCTGAGCACTTTCTATGACCATTACATTCACTTCTCAAATAGAAAAGAAATTCAATGGTGTAAAATAGCTTCTATTGACTAACATTTTCATTACATAGCACCATCCAGCTCGGAAAAGAATGCCTGTTACTGCTGTTTTCTAATGGGTGTTTGTTATCCCCAGGCATGCTGGTGTGAGAGTACTGCAGGTGATTAACGATTTTACCTGCTGCAAGAGCAAAAGGAGAAATGTCCATTTCATTTATTATCTGAGAAACACTACTAAAGTGTAACTATCCCAGTACTTGTAGAAGACTCTTTGTGATCAATAACGAATAGCCTCAGTCACCTTAAAAGCCATATAATCTGGAGTTTAGAACTAACATCTTTTATGACCTGACAGACTTTTCCCTGCTGGTGATTGAGTTACAGAACAGCTTCATCTTTCAGATTAAGATGTTTTGAAAACATCTTGCCACAGAAGCAACTATGTTACCTATGCTGAAAATAGACCACACAGACTGAGGATGAAGATCCCACACGCATTACAAACTGTGGTCCTTCTGGTCCTGCAGTAACTCCAACTTTAGACTCACACTGGTTTTAAATTGGTTCTGCTGAGATGACATGGTCCATTTCTATATAATTCAGTGTATTTATTAGTGAGATCAAGCTCTGCTACAGGTCTCCGTGAGGCCTGGCTTCTTCTTTCATACCTGCCAATGTTTTTGTACCTGCAAAGTGAACAGCAGTGATCTAGAAGTTTCCACACTGCTATAAACTTAATGCATGTCACAAAACTCTGATTTTAGATGAAGAGGAGAGTAACTACAAACTCCAGAGTGCAGACATTATGGCACTCATCTAGCCCATTAAAAGTGCAAGTTCAAACTATTAATTTAGAGCAGTAATTAAAATCTGAGCCTCCTATATGATGGATTTTAAGTATTCAAGTGCCTGTCTGTTCTCAGGCAGGTATTTTTTGGCCTTATTTTCTTTGTGGATATTGGCCATTTTCTGTGCGGCTGTTTTTGCCTCTCACTTTGATCAGACCTTCCATTCTGCATCTGTCCAAAGTTTGGGATGAGGAAAGATTCAGTTTAGGGAAATCAGCATTTTTCAAACAGAAAACCTCTAAATCTTTTACAGAATATTCTCAGCTGATTCTAGTTATGAACATTTATTACCCTGAGGGCTTCCACCCTACTTAATTTCAAAGGTCTTTTGTAGGCAGTTGTGGTCTTGAAAACGTTCAGATAAAGGTTACAAGAACCCTCTATAATAATAAGTGGCAGGCAGCCTAAGTATAAGAACTGTTACTAGTCCCTGCAGCAGAAATTAGGGAGGATAGCACGGTAATAATGATGGCATTAGAAATTATGAATATCTCTAATTCCCAGATGTACTGTTGTCCCGTAACCTACAGATCTGTCTGGGGTAATTTCCTCTTTCACTGGCATTCATATCCAATGAATGCAATCACACTGCACTAAGAATGTCAGAGATTATATTGTGAAGAATAGCAGTTCCAGTTATTACATCCCCTCCCCACTCTGGCTCCAGTCTCACTGCATATCATATACTAATACCAGTAAACTTTGCATAAGGCATAATCTGACTAATTACAATACCACGTGTAATGGTTTTGTGGCAGCTTTTAGGTCATCACAACAATAACATGGAAGAGATATTGTATACCCATGGGTCAATACCCCTGCAGCATCCACTGTACTATGGCTAAATGTGAGCCATAATACTTGTTTAAATTTACTTCCAAGGATTTAGATTTGGGTGAGGACATTTCTTTTCAACCAGGAGACAAAATCCCATATCCCACACAGGTTTTAAGCTGTGTGATTCCTCTCACTCTTGGGGGGAAGTTTCTGTCATATGCTGATGTGAATGATATCAGAATTAGTAAAAAAAAAAAAAAANCAGTCAGGCCTGCTTCTCTCATGTACCACTGCTGTGAGTGCTGTCACAGCACCTTCAGGTTTTGTTGACACAGTGCCTGGCTTACCCATACAGAAGATATTGCAAAAACCTGTTGCTTTGGCATCACATTTTTTTCCCGCTACCTCACCTCTCTTAAATGGATCCATTCTTGTTTCCTTTTCCTGAAAGTACTTTTTAAGTATATAAAAAATGAACATAAAAAACCTGTAGAGCAAATCTTCCAACCCTCCTCACGTCACCAATCACAGATTGTTCAGTCACATTCTCTTTAAGCACAAAGTGCTTATCCAAACCAAATCATCACCACATGCTTGCCTCCTCCTTTTCTCTCCAAGAGCTTTGAGTATATCCCCTGTAATACTCCCTATCTAATTTCTTTCCTCCATTTTTCCATCTTGAACAGGAGATTTGAAAAAGTTACTACCAAATAAGGGACACATTATCTTCTGGGCCTCTGACAGCCTTGCCACTGATTTGTCGAACGATGGCTCTTAAATTGCCTGCTGGATCTATCTACTTGTTCCCTCTCAGGGACAACCTTCCAGATAACATTTGGTCTGCAGAAACATGCAGGATCAACCAGACACTAACCTGGATTTTCACCTCCTAGCTGTTTCAGCAAAAGTTGCCATTTCTGCAGGGTGAGAGAAACTATTAGTACAGCTTTTCCTTTCATCTCAACCAAAGGAAATCATATGTCTCGTACCTGTCATATGTACACGGCCATACTGGCAGGAAACTTGCATAAAACACATTTGCTTGTTTTATCTAAATAATCCCATTACCTGCCAGCAAATAGTGTAAACAATGTGATGCACAGGAACAGACATCAAAGTGGAGTCAAGTCTATAAGCTGGCGGGGCGGGGAAAATTAATTTATATTCCTGAGTATAGGAAATACTCCCAGCAAGTATGTTTGACTCTTACTTTGTTCACATCAAAACCAGGTTGCAGGGGCAGCTCATTTCACTTCTTTGTAAGCCAATCGAAGGATGGGATATTCACAGAAAAACAGGTAGCTGAAGACAGCCAGCAGAGACTAACTTGAAGGCAACTGAAGCATAATGACATGAATCCTCGGGTAGCTTGCTTTTTATCAAAAACTTTAAAATGTGGCATTTTGTAGGACAGGGAGAAGCAGGTTAGAAATTTAATGTGTCAATTGATCAAATGCCTAAGGAAAGCACGCTGCATTTTTCCTGTCTTGTCCAAATCTGTCATACGATTGACTTCTGAACCCACAGTTGGTCTTAAAGCCAAAGATGCTTTTATTTCCACACAGTCTTAGGAGGAAATAAATGCTCATTTCAAAGCATAATGAGGCAAAGAGGTATCACAGAATCACAGAATGGTAGGTGTTGTAAGGGACCTCCAAATATCACCTAGTCACACCCCCTGCCAGAACAGGGTCACCCAGACTAAATCACACAGAATACGTCCAGGCGGGTTTGAATGTCTACAGAGAAGGAGACACCACAGCCTCTCTGGGCAGTCTGTCCCAGTGCTCCATCACCCTCACAGTGAATAAGTTTCTCCTTATGTTCACATGGAACTTCCTCTGCTGCAGCTTGCACCTGTTGCCCCTTGTCCTGTCACTGGACATTACTGAGAAGAGTCTGGCTCCATCCTCCTGACTCTCACCCTCTACATATTTTTAAGCACTAATGAGGTCACCTCTCTGTCTCCTCCAAGCTAAAGAGACTCAGCTCCCTTGGCCTGTCCTCAAAAGGAAGGTGTTCCACTCCCAGTCTACACTGATACAGGAGATACACAAATATACATAGGACAAATTGCAATGACAAGGTTGTATTTCTGTTGAAGGATGTAATATCGGGCAGTGAAAGAATCCTCATGGCCAAACAGCTTTCAAGGAAGTTCTGCTAAAAGATCTTTGTGGTTCTGAAGGGTCCAACTTAAAGAGAAAGAAATTATATGTAAGTCTCAGGCAACATCTGACATACTATAAACCCAGCACTCAGTAAACAAAGATGGTTAGGTAGCTCACAATGCACACAATGTTTTTGGTATTTCAAAATTCTGAACATTATTATTAAGCCAAATAACAATACACTGACTGCCACAGAGCAGAAAACAAAAATAAATTACATTCCCCAAACAATCACGGATCGAAACATGGGGCTGAGACAATAAGAGCTACGTATACACAGCACATTACCTTGTTATGGGTATCAAACCTCAGACACTTTCATCTACCCCATCAGACTACTCTGAATGAAAGCAAACATTAAAATGTATTCCTTCTCCTCCTGTAGTCCTAATTCAGTACAACCATAAGGTGAATATGAAAATGTGAAAATCAGATTTCACCTTGTTCTGTATAAGCAAATTGTGTTGCTCCCTAAAAAAGATTTTGTTGTGAAAGGCTCTGTCCCTGCAGAAAAACTGAGAAATAAAGGGTGAACACATAGGTTAATGGATAATAAAAAAGCATTTGAGAGAACAAAGGATGAACAAAAGGGACTAATATCTTATTCTGTAAGCAGCGTCTTAGGGTTTTTCACAGCATTTCAAACAGAAGCAGGAAATCTCAAAAATTTAAAACTATTATTGTGCAGTCAGCCATCATTCCCCAGTTCCTTTCTAACTTTGAAGTTACACCACTGTAGGTACAATAAAAAATACCCAGACCAGAATTATTTTACGTGCCTTAACAAAGACCTAAAGTCACTTTGCAGAGGTCTGTACCACCAAATGTACTGGGAATGTTGCTGTTAGCCTTAGCAAGCAGAATGTTAAAGCTTCAGTGGGTAATAAAGCAGCCCACTTACTTAATGGTGCTTCTCATTGAAAGAATATTATATCCATGGTCTGTGATCTGTGCATATTCCCAAGCAACTGGGCATGCTGTAGGTTTTATCATCAAATGGTTTAAAACTTTCGTATGCTGGCCAGGAATGGTAAAACTCCAAGAGAAAGCTGTAACTCCTTTTTTCCTTCAATCTCACTTAACTGTAATGAGTTTATTAAAAAGGACTGAAAAAAAAGAAATTACATTCTGCCAGCTCTTGAGCAGAGAGAATTTTAAGGCTCCGGGACTGGGCAGAGGTAGGGAACAAATCCTGTTATGGTAGCGAAAGGCAGATGGACAGGAAGGAATGAACTGGGAAGACCTAGCTGTCATTCTTTAATACCACCAATGATGAGTGGGTGATATTGAGGAAATGGACCTCTATTCTTCCTCATATCCAAGAGCAAGAGTTATCGAGCTTTTTTTATCATACACCAGCCACTGGGATTGCCCAGTCCCTAAGATGGGACTGCCTTTTGTTTATCTCATTAATCCAATTTATCTAGTAATTTAAAAAAAAAAGTTAAACTCTTCTAATGATAAAAGATACTCTATAACACAGTAAGTTTCCCGAAAAGTCCAGAGTAGGCATTTGTTGTGGGTTGACCCTGGCTGGAGGCCAGATGCCCACCAAAGCTGCTCTCAAACTGCCCTTCTCAGCTGGATGGGGGGAGAGAAAATACAATGAAAGACTTGTGGGTCAAGATGTGGACAGGGAGAAATCATTCAGCAATTACCATCATGGGCAAAAGAGACTCAAAAATAATATATTTCCCAATCAAAACAAAGTAGGATAGTGAAAAATAAAACCAGATCTTAGAACACTTTCCAACACCCCTCCTCCCTTCCCCTCAAGATTATGTACACTCTCAATTTCTCTACCTCCTCCCCCTGAGCCATGTAAATTGTGACTTGCTAGCACAGGAGACAGTAAATGCTGCAGGGGAAGGTGGTATAAGAATTTTTCAGCAGTTTAGTTTCTGCACACCCATCCAATTGACCTTAAGAGCAGGTTCATTATATGGTCTTCTGCCCAAAACAAATCAGTGATTTTTTTTTTTTCATTTTCTTTCAAAATGTACCACAGCTTTTTAACTGATTTTGTCCCCAAAACCAAGCCTTTGTTGTCTGCTCCCTACTATTTTGCACCAAGGAATGCCTGTGCTCTCAAAGAGGCATTTTGCATTTAAAAAAACACAGAAACACAGAGCAAATGTTTTCGAACAAGCGGCTGCTCTTCTCTGTTAGTTCATTAAAAGCACCTAATATCTGCTTCGCTGTATATCCTATAGAACATGAGGGTGGTGAGGCCCTGGCACAGGTTGCCCAGGGAAGCCCTGGAGGAATTCAAGGCCTTAAAGGTCGATGGGGCCTTGAGCAGCCTGGTCTAGTGAAGGTGTCCTTGCCCATGGCAGTGGGTTTGGAACTAGATGATCTTTAAGGTCCCTTCCAACCCAAAGCATTCTGTGATTCTATGATTCAATGACATGCTCATCCTAAAGTCAAGGCTGGCTACTGGAAGTAATGCCTAGTGCTGTGTCTCAGGTCACTAGTGGGTAACTCAGCACAGCTGAAGGCATGCTAAAATAGCTCTAAAGTCTTTCAGTATGCAGACTAGTATACTGTCTGCAGACCAAGCTAGAATATCACCACTGCACTGGACTTGTTTATACAACACGTCTGTTTTAATGTAGTAGAGAAGTAAATACTAGTAACTGCTCCCTCCTCATTTTCATTACTGTGGCCATAACAATAAACCCAAAAAGGAGCAAATAGCTTCCAGACAATTCATTCATTCACACACACACACAAAGTTTCATTCTTTAAACTGCACATATCCAGAAAGAGACCAGCAGGAAGGAAAATATGAGAATAGTATTTGGAAAGTACAAACACTCTGTCTTTCTGTCTTTGGGGGGAAAAAAAGGACCAGGTGTCTCTAATTATAATCCCATTGTACTAGACAAAAATATACAGCCAACATTTCTATCACAAATCTTCAAGATACGCTACATTTTCTCTTCAGTAATGTCTTTTTGGGAATCACCATCATTGTGCAAGAATTTTGGCTTTAAGAAAAAAATGTTTGATTCTTACAAACAACTACCCTCAAATCCAGTTAAGTCTACCACAAAAATTTGAAGCTATCATCTTCTTTGGAGGACAGCAGTTGAGAGTAGAATAATAAATGTACAATTGCAGTACCCTTAAGAATCTGAGTTCAATTTATTCTGAAATCTAGAAAACCCCTGGGAAGTTAAGGAGGCTGCAGTCTTCCTCTCCATCGAAGCTATTTGTTAAGGACTTATCACAGATCATACAGAGTGAAAACACTTGGTAAGATAAACTTAATTTCACTTCTCATTACTGATAACTGTAACAGAAAGTATCATCATATCATAACAATGATTAATTGCCATCTTTCTAGGAGCTAAAGACAAATCCAGCTATTTCCATCTTCTGCTCACAAGTGACTGAAATCCACCTTATATAGCCTCTCCCTTACTACAATTATTCCAAATAACCATGCACCAGCTTTTCAGTCAAGCCAAGTATTACCTTGCTCAAGTTTAGCATACAACTTTTGCAGTCTGTACACACCCAATCTTCAGAAGTTAATATATGTAAGCATGTATCACTTTTGGTTTTGAAATGGACACCTACATATAAATATTCTTAGGTGTCCAAAATCTGGTTTAAATGACAAAAATTAAACAAAAAAAAACCCCTCAGAAAATATATTCCTACATGGTTTTTTGACAGATTTATACATTACCCAGAATCTTCTTTGCAAGGATTAACCTCTGCCCATCTCATGAGATGGAAATTACTATTACTAGCTGAAAAAATACGTGCAAGACATGATAATTCTCAAGCATTTGTAATCCTGTACTTAAGCTTGAACGAGCACCAAAGGCTGGCTGGCCCCGTCTGGTCATTCAGGATGCAATGTCAATGCCCAGACTGATAGACACGGTATTTTGATGGGGGAGAGTCTGCAGCCGATGGCCACTATGATGCATTATGATTGCTGTGCTGATAAAACATATGCATCTCCTGTAGAGGACAAGGAGCAATAAAACCAGCCACATCACCTGTGTACAACTCACAATACACAGAAACTCTAGGATACAGGCTAAGTAAAATCCAGGCACTTGCAACAGCATATGAAAAAATCTTCCTCTGTATTTGTATACATTTATTCATTTAGTACTTTATCGTGAAGCCTTAGATGGACCCCATTAAAATTCAATGGCAGGCTACTGAGTACCAAAGTGTGAATTTGCATACTGATTAACAGAAAGTTCCACAATCAGAAATATCAAAGACAGATTGAACTAATCTCTGAAGGGAAAAAGTTCTGATTCTACTTGATATTTGCTAAAAAATATGAACCAGCTACCAATTATAAAGTATTCCTGATTGACAGATAAAATCAGTTTGGTTGTAAGTAATTTAAGCATGTCTAAGCTCAAATCATATCTTCAGAAGCAACTTGTAAGACATAAATTTCCTTGCATTAACTCAATGAAGAAAGACTTTTCATATTCTCCAACCCAATTCTGTGCTGACAAGAAAGGAGAAATTCAGGTAGAGCTTCCACACATCTATGTCCTCCACCAGCTAATCACATGTGGATGTATTCTGAATATAGTGAATGGCAAAGACAATCTCTTTTCTTTTTGAGTGACAAGATATAAGACTCTTGTCCCAGGAGACAGCTGGCCTGTCTCCTGTTTTGATAGCTCATGTGGCTCACGGGTATTCTATTTTTTACCTGTTCTGGGGTGAGTTTTATCCAGACTGAATGTTTTCTTTGCCCTTTTATCCTTTTCCTTTCCAATCTTTATTAATATTTGAGAATATTAAAATACTACATTCACCACTTCATTTAGAGAGCCTCTGTCTTGACTAGTATTTTGTTCTTGCAATTGCTGTATCATTTAAATCTTTCAGATGCTTTGAATCAGGTGGCATCATACATTGGGCAATAGTAATAGCACAAGCAGGTCCAAAAATGCACTTGTTGGGCAGACACTGAACTGCTTCCTTTATGCTTCCATGAAAAACTTGTAAGATGTGCAGTGACAACAGGAACTGGCTTTTGTATTTAAATTCCCAGCTGCAGCCACACAGAGATGCCCTTTAAAAACAGCCCATGCAATCTTCCTCAATTGCATGGAAAGGTGTCCCATGATTATGCAAACCCCACGATTCCCAGTACTCAACACAGCAACATGAGCACACCAGTTGGCAAATGCTGTGGGAGGTTCACTTGCATCTTCCTGCTCTCCTTCACCACTCTGAATCGGTAAGGCTTAGACTAAGCTCTCCCCCAAAGAGCAGCTCTGTACTTCTGTGCTACCCAGTGCAGCAGGTTCAACAGCTCTAATGGGCAGCTCCCCAAAGGCCAAAACCAGGCAGCTTTTCCAGGAAAAACTGTTTTCCTGGAATTATAGACCTTGGTGGCTTGCAACTCTTTGTAAGACAGGAAGCCTCATAGGCTCATTCCCATGTTATGGAGGTTAGGCAGGGATGGAAATTCTAAGGGTGTGGGAATAAAGGCACCAAATCCAGAAATAAACACATTGCTTTGCAGTCAGTTACAGCATGGCATTTCTCAGTAAAGTCTGAAGTCTGTATCTAATGTTACATGTATGCTGTCCTGGTTTCGGCTAGGATGGAGGTAATTTCTTTCTAATAGTGGATGGAATGCCATGTTTGAGAGTTAGGATAAGAGCAGTGCTGATAGCACCCTGATATTTTTAGTTGTTGCCAAGCAATCAAGGACTTTTTCAGTTGTTCATATTTCCCTACTAACAAGAAGGGAGGGGACACAGCCAGGACAGGTGACCCAAACTGGCCAAAGTGGGTATTCCATGCTAATTACATCATGCTCAGCATAAAGGGGGGCTGGGTGGAGGAGGAGCTGGTGGCTCCAGGACATGCAGTTTTGGGAATGGTCCAGTTTTTCAGGACGGCTCTGGGCTGCACGGCCTGAGTTGTGTGGTTTGGTGAGAAACTGCATTGTGTATCACCAGTTTCCTATATTTTTTGCTATAAAGTCCTGTTATCATTGTTATATCTTTCTGTTATTCTAGTAAACTATCCTTATCCCAAAGCACCAGATTTTGTATCCTTGGTTTTGCTTCCCCCGCACGCCTTTCCTTTCCCTTCCCTCTCTCCCCATCCCCCCAACTTCCCCCTCCCCCCACTCACTTTTAAAAAACAAGCGACTGCAGGTGCTCAGCTCTCAGATGGGGCAAAACCACAACATATGCATACCATACTGTGCTAGCTCAAAACAACGGATGTATGCTGTGCCACCGAGTTGCCATTCTATTAAAGAACATAAAAAAATAAACATGACACCACCTCTTCAATCAGCAAGATTCAGCATCAATTATACATGTGGAAATATTGAATTGAATTTGCCTGCGACTTAGTTTTCCCTCCCAACCACATCAGTTCATCTGGTAGGGTGAAGACATCAATAATATTCCTCACATTTGGCATTTTGTTTCATTTCCTCTTGTCTGGGTGTTAACACCTTCAGGTATTCCAATTATATATGAAAGATGGGTCTCTTCCTTTCGCTTCACTGTGGGTGTTTTTCATTTGCCATTTGAACTCCGTACATGAATGTTGTTAGCTTTCCTTAACTCCAAAAGCTATGCCTCCGATCTGCCTTGCTAGAGCTTTTGATTCTGAACACATAATTATGTTTGGTTTTAGCTATGCAGTTCGTCATTCTATACTGATGGAAAGAAAAGATATGATAAGGTATACAATACCACAGCAGCAGCAGCTGTTATTAAAGAAACCACTTCACAACAACAAACGTGGAATATCAATCTCCCTGAATTAGAGTAAAAAAACTACTGAAAAGAGAAGAAAAGATAAAAAGAGGTTAGAAAGGAGACTGACTTAAAAGGAAAAAGCAGCTGTCCCATATTTTTCCATTATTTGACCCCGGAAATTTTCTAAATTATTTCAGTATCAGAATTTCTGAATCTTTTTTTTTTCAGATGTTTTGATAAAAAATTAATTTAATTTTCAAAAGCTGGACAATAGCAGTTTAACCCTGATTATAGTTTCTGATTTTTATCATTGTACAGGTAAAGAAATGCTTGATGCTCAAAAATTAAAAAAAAAAAAAAAAAAAAAATTTAAGATTTCAGCAGAGTCCACTGATGCACTGACAGCTTGCACACTCACTTACCAGTTGTACTTTCAGGAAAGGCCAGTGTGGCTGCCAGCATTACTACCAGCTATGTGCACAGGTAACCTTTTTAGGTTCAAGTTCATCGATTATTTTGGGAGCTTTTGGTGTTGTGGGCTTTTTCTCAAATTTTTAAGTGTCAAGGAATCCATCATACAATAAACTAAAAATGTCATTTCACATGGCAGCATCATACCATCCCTCAAACCTCAACTATTTCCCTTAATAATTTTCTTTCAAGATTATGTAAGTTCACACAACTCCAAACTAATGCAGAATGGCCGGATTCTGCTATTTCTGTGCCCAGTGGCACTGCACAGCTCCTGCCAGGATGGTGTCCTTTATCACCACTGACCACTGAGTATTTCCAGTGAGAAACAGGTCAACCTGAGTTCAGTGATGGTTACATCCCTCACAAGGTTTGAGAATTAAGTTGTAGAAACATCATAGTAAATTTTCAAGCCTTTGGGCACTACCCACAGTTTTGCACCGCAAAGATTAGTACAAACCTTTTGCTGTCAATGCAGCAGCACAGCCTCAGAATGACTAAAGAGGTCCCTCTGCCAATCAGGAAGTCGGTTACACCAGAAGAACCTTCAGAACTCCAACTTTAAACCTGTATCTTCCTACAGATATGTTTTACTTTGATAGCCTGGACTTCTTTGAGAGGTTCATAGCTGCTTGGTAGTAGCTCTTCAGAGAAGAGCAATTTGGAGTTTAATTCTCCTTTTTCCAGCTTTCACAGATGACCCTTTTCTCTGGTTCCTGCTTTCTCCTTTGCATCGACTCTGCTGGGTTTCTAGCCAAAAGCCTCGAATTTCACTTGAAGGCAATACAGAATTAAAGCTTAACTAGCATGCGTTTTCTTGGTTGGTTGAACACTTGTCAGACGTTTGTGAGTCTGGTATAAATTGTACACCACTCTACAGTGGTGTGTTAGATTGATTTGCCATACTGAATTTTAAATAATTTACCAAGTTGTTTAATCTGTATGTCTGGTACTTCTGAAGACAGTGGTTCACATCGGGCATTTAATTTGGGATTCCATTGACCACAGTTAAAAGCTTATATTTCATCCAGGAGTGTGATTTAAAACACCTAGTAAGACATCCTAAGTAGGTATTAAGTCTCCATAGATTTTTGTCTATCCCTTTTTCATCTAAGTAGCACATTGCTGAGTACACTCTTATGCTCATTTCTTGCTTATCCTTAACCAATTGCATGATAACAGCATCTCTAGTTTCACTTCAGCTAAACTTCTCCTCACTTTCCAAACGCTAGTTTTCTTTACAACTCAAACGCTTCACTGGTTTCAATGCATTTTCATGTCTCTATATTTCTCCTGAATTTATTCCTCTGTTTAAATTCTGTCACATATTTGTCTCAGTATCTTTGTGGTAAATACATCTCAGCAATATTCCGGTACCCAGATTATCATATAAGAGATGTTGCACCATTTGGGTATGTGTTTTCCAGAAGCTCCCCCCCCCCATACATACACTGACACTTCTGTGAACAGACACAAGTGGAAATACTAAGTGCTTCTACTCTCACTAAGAGGTAAGTTAACAGAACACCAGCAATCATGAGCATTCAGCTCCACTACAGCTGAAGCACTAAGAGATTCATCTCTATTTTGCCTGTCAGTATGTTCCTTATATCATAACGGCAACTGCCATACTCCTTTTACAAAGCATGTGCTCTCCATTTCACTCCTTTCATTACCTTTGAATGCTCCACTCTGCCCTTTATCTGTCTCATTACCGCAGTGCCTATCACAAAGGGCTGATGACACCTGAAACCGTGCAGTAAAACCTGATGCATAAAGGCATATTTAGAGGTAATTCCCCACAGCAGGTGACTATCATAATGTACCCGATTGAAAACTAGCATGATGTCCAGGGCATGGCAGAGGTGGAAGCGATGCCACATATGTTTGTTAAGTACCACTAAAAGAAGATAATATAACCAAAGGAAAGGCAGCCACAGGGCTCCGTGCTGCTGTCTTCATTCTCATATCCACCACTCGCTCTGAAAAGGCATGTTACAAAGGTGTCATCGCCAAGGTGTTAAATGCAGTGCGCTCTGCGTGCTTACATTTCACATTGTCTCCGTGACAGCTGACTGACACACAGGCGAGCAGCTCCCAACACTACTCAGCACCTAAGGACAGGACACACACAAATGATCAGTTGTCAACATCCCCAATGTGACATCAGCAGGATGTGGAGTTTTCTGTGCCGGGCACATGCTGTGTTCAGGTGTTTTGTCTGGCTACCAGTGAGGAAATTATTGATGCAGTAAAGTTCACATATTTTACAGCCTTTCAGGGCTGGGAATAAGACAGGTAAAAACATACCCAGGCCAACTCACATCCCCCTCCTGTATGAAGCAGGGCAATGCTGACACACCAGGTGTCAGACTGAAAGGTGTAACAGGCAGCAGTAACAGCATGTTAACAGATTGGTAGAGTTAAATCCAGGGAAAAAGTATTATGCTGTGGGAAAGGATATTCATGAGAGCAAACGGCGTACTCTAAATGAAACACCAGATTGAACCTTCCTCCAAACAGAGATGGGGACGTGAAGGGAAGTAGGAGAGTAAGAAGAGAACTATAAAAGCAGTAGGAAATCCCATTCTGACATCTCTGTTTTAAACAATATGACCTGTAAAGGAGCAAGCTGGTACAGGTGTGAGAGAGACAAGAAAATAGTTCTTAAAAAAAAAATAATCCATTTTTGCCTTGTTTTTGAGCATTGCAACTAAAGAAGAAATACCATTACTATTCTATATTTTATTTTTTAAATCATGTTTGGCAAGCAGGCAGTTCATGCTATATTACTCACGCTTCAGTTCTTTTCAAAGGTACATATGAATCAAGCAGAAGACATCGTTAACCTTGAATAGGATTCTGTGATTGTGCTATTGCTCTTGAAAACTTTCAAGTACTCTGGTACTTTGGAAAAGTCCTTGTCTCTCCCAGTCACCTGATATAACCAGAACTCATCTTCTCTTGGGTATCTGCTCCTATAAAATGAGCTAAGTGAAACATTAGCTGTGAAAAGCATCTCGTTCATCCCTGATGAATACTCAGCCTTGAAGAACAATAGTAGCCCTGTTATCTTGGACAGATATTATTTTTGCTGTATGACACCATAGGTCATATACCAATAGCTGCTTTGGGCTTTATTTTTCCTTTTGCATTTCATGTTTTTTTGAAAGGATTCGTAATACTGCTGCTTGGGTAGGTTAAATCAGATTTCTAGCTTTTTCTAGCTTTTCTGACACCACCACATGGGCCTCAGGTAAATCCCCTTTTCCAGAATCCTTTGCTATATCCATATTTCTAGACATTATTTTCCTTTGTGTGGTAATATGTTGATGTCATATTCCACAGCTATACAGCTAACAGGGGCAGGCTCTAAGTCAGGGCCCACAGAGTAAGGCACAACCTTGAGTACTTCTTCAGACACTAAGGTGATGAGGGCTTTCCAGCTATCTTTAAATGACTATAGATTCTGTATCATAGCATCTGAGTAGGTTCCTTTATAGCCTAAAGAAAAAGGTTGAACTTCCTTCCACTGCCTTATTGCCAGTCAGAGGCCACCCAAAGAGACAACTTAGCACACACACAACACGGATATGATGGTTCTATTTAAAACCCCTTCTGAGGAAACTGCACCTGCTCCCATCCATGCTACAGCTCTAAGCTATTGAACAAATAAACAGAGATAGCTTCACATTTTCAGCTGGGCACTACACTTTCCTAAGTAGAATAATAATAGGTGATGATGAAATGTTGCATTAAAAACAAATTCTGTTTGATATGAAAAATGCGTTGTCCCCTCGAGAGGAAATGGAATACTGTGGCCATAAATTTGCAGCTGGAGCTGAGTGAAAATAAGCAACTTCAGATCAGGGAACTGCACAGAGGTGGAGGTGGTATAGATCATCTCATAATTTAGAGGCAATGGTTGCAAAGTGCTTAGCTCTGATGGGGAGAATTATTTACAGCAAGTGCAGAGAATAATCTAGTGATATGTGAGGCTCCGCAGTTACATAAAAGAGAGAGATTACCCTTTGATCCAAATATCTGTGCACTCCTATAGCCCTCATTACAGGCGTTGATCAACCAAGCCTTCTGCATTGCTGCCAGATGAAAAGAGATGAGAGTGATTTTCTCCTGCTCAGAAACTTATCTGGGGAAGTTGCAGAATTATTTGAATGATGGGATATAGGGCTGCACAAAAAACGGGGCCGTTAGCGATCGCTATTCCTTGGTGACTTTGCCTTGGAGAAAGAACACAGTGAGTTCTGCCACACAAAACCACCATGACTGTGAAGCAAACAATTTTTCATCCCAAAATAAACAATTTCTCACGTAAGCACTGACACACAGATGCACTTTTTACTTATTGCATTACACTTGTTCCGCTCACAAGTTAGTATTGCTAGGCAAATGCTTTTCTTAAATAGAAGTAATTCTATCCTATCACAATTATAGCCAAAAGGTCATCTACAGCAATCTGTGTAACAGGTTCTCCACCAGCTCACTCTCGAGAAGCTTAGACTTACATAACTGAGATCTAAACATGTGGTCTGAGGATAATGCATGAGAAAAGATAAAAAAAACCCACTAACACCTCAATTAGAGGATGTAAATCTTCAGAACAAACGTATTCTATGAGGAGAGCAGGTTGCATTCATTGGTCATTCTGAAGTTCCTGTAGTGCTAAAAGCTAGTTCATTAGCAGACCATAGGCAATGCCACTTTTGGGTTTGAATCCTGGCTTGCAAGTGAGGTCAAGTTTTTTTAATGTAATTTTCCTCCATAGTGAATAACGTCCATTTTCTCAGGATATCTCACTTCTAGGCCTGAGGAAATGCGCCACCTCAATGTGTCTGCATTACAGCTGATGTTCTTTGAGATTTATGTGTTTCTATTCAAAACAAGAAAGCTTTTCTGAAGCTTACTGCATTAATAGTAATGCGGTTTTTATGTCAGCGGGCCAGCAGTTCAGTAGAACTAAATGGGTAATAGCTGGGTAGGGACAGCTTTCCTTTCCACTCTGCAGACTTCCTCATTTTTGTTGAGTCAGATATTGCTCATATAGAAAAAGAGAGGAACCTACTGAATTCTCAGGATGAAGATGGAGAGCTACTGATTTTTTTTAAAGGAACTGCAGCTGTAGAAAAAACGGCCATCGATAAAATGATAGATGATCATTTATGCAGCAGAAATAACTGGTAGAGCTGAGACTGCACAAAAATGCAACGCTCATCTTACACAAAGCATTTTTCAATGAGGCTATATGCAAATCAGGTTTTGTGCTGCTGAAGACTCTGATTAAACTTATAATTTAGGTTTTTAATTGAGCTTTTTTATTGGATTTTTCCCAATAATTCTGCCTCATTTATATGAATAATCAAATGCTGTAAAATAAGTTGCCAAAATGAATTCACAAATTCTATAGTGATTTTTTTTTTCCCCTCTATTTCTGGAAAATTCCTGCAGCATACAGACTCTGAGCATCCTATGCCTGGCTTACACACGTACATAAAATAAATCATAAAATGATACAATCAGTCACAAATATGACTGTTGTTCTGCAAAACAGCTAGATTTCATCCTATGGTATCTATGTTATATACAGTGGATTGTATAAGAACAGATTAAGTAAGGACACATTAGTATCAGTACTCCTGAATTTAGCACTGGTATCAGCTTGCAAACAGGTATCTGTCAAATCAGAACAATGAGAGAGTAACTTTGCTGTGCTAAACATCAGGGTGATGCACTACTTGAACTTCTAACAGGGTAAAGGAAAAATAAGTAAAGCATGTTGGATATCAGCATTCATAGAATCATAGAGTGAAAGAAAGATTTGGGTTGGAAGGATCATCTAGTTCCAAACCCTCCGCTAGACAAAGTTGCTCAAAGCCCCATTCAACCTGTCCTTGAACAATTCCAGGGAGGGGACATCCACAGCTCCTCTGGGAAACGTGTTTCAATGTTTCACCACCCTCACAAGAAATAATTTCTTCCTTATATCTAATCTAGATCTATGCTCTTTTATTTTGAGCCCACTGTGCCTTGTCCTATCACTACACTCTGATCAAGAGTCCCTCTCCAGCTTTCCTGTAGCCACCCCTCATGTACGAGAAGGTTGCTATAAGGTCTCCCCTGAGCTTTCTCTTCTCCAGCCTGAACTACCACATCTCTCTCAGCCTGTCTTCATAGCAGCAGTGCTCCAGCCCTCTGGTCAGCTTGATGACCCTCCTCTGGACCCTTTCCAACAGCTCCATGTCTTCAATGTACTGGAGACCCCAGAGCTTGATGCAGTATTCTAGGTGGGGTCTCACCAGAGCAGCTAATTAGTTATCAACTATTTAAAACATTTGATTTCAAGCATTTCAAGTTAAAACTAGTTAAGATTCTCCAGACAAATAAAAATAAGACTAAAAACAATCCCAATATTAGTATGTCAGACTGACAGGGGAAAAAAAATCTTGCTTTTTCTGTACATCATGCTGCACAATATGGTAACATCTCATATTCCAAGCACATGACATCAGGTGATTTAATAATGGGTTAATAGCCAATAACACATGATGCAGAATTTGAGTGCTGTGTAGTTCTGACAATTATAAATACGCAGAGGATGCTAAAGATGGTCCATGTTTGTCAGCAACCCATTAGCCCTTACAGCAATCTATAACAATTTATCAGCCATTTACTATCCAGAGGGGATACTACATAGTGGCCGAGCCTGAGAAAGAGGGAATGTAAAACAGACACTGCTAGAACCACAGTGCTAGCTGCTGCATGACGACTGCTTCACTGTATGGTCTCTAGTATACAGCGATACCACAGGTTTGCAGGAACATCTAGGAATGATCCTCTGATATAAATGAAGTTAAATCAACACCTCAACTACTATCAGTGGCTACAAGGGATGTGTTCAACGTTCTGCAATGATTGAACTGAAGACACATCCATCTTACCATAGGTGTTCCATGCTAATAACGGCATTGTTTTCAATGTTCTGTCAGTGAACTGAGACTGCAAAGGTATAATGCCACTTTATACTAGGTCTTGGAAAGAAAAAGGTAGCACTGCAGTACAGAATCAAGCCTCAGTTCTGGGTTTTTTTAATTTGAAGAAGAAAATGGCTCCAAGTTAACTGCCTACTTAAAAACACTGAATTCATTTACAATTTTATAACTGTAAATGTAAATGAACTTCATCTATATCAGAGGATCATTCCTATACATTCCAGAAAAGCCCATTAGCTTCAGTGAAATCATTCTACTTTTATGCTGACATCATTTAGGTCAAATTCTGAATCACTAACTTTTACACTCCAACTTGAAGGAATTTAACTTTTCTTTACATCCAGCAAAATTCTGCTTTAATCCCTGCTGTACACAACATTTTCACAGATCTGGGTGGTAAGAAATCTATTAATTATCTTACCTGGAATTCCTAATGCTGTATATCATTTCTGTAGTAAGACAGATAATCAGCTCCTTGTTCGTAACTAGTTTATATCAGTGAAATAAAAATACATTCTAGAAGCTGCTACAGTCTAGAAAGTGCTAAATGTATTTTTTAGTAAAGCCAAAGAAGGACTATGGATGAGGGAGTGAAAGACATACCAGAATGCAGGGGACAACTAGTGGATTTAAAGCTGCACCACCCATAAGACATAAAATGGGTTCAGTTTACAACAGCTTCATTGTTTTTTATGAGGAGGCATGCTCTATGTAACTTAATGCTGCTGCTTAGCAACTCGGCAGCAACCTCGTCCCATGATGGGAAGTTTGCTGTCCAGGGCTACGGAGGCAGAAATTGAGTTAATTGTCCAAACCAATCACCTGCAAGGTTCACCAGAATCTTGGCTGGGCTCTTTTCCCTTTACAGAAAGCAAGCTACTCCTACTTGCTGATGCTCTTGCTGTAATCACTTGCTATTGAGAAGGCTGAGAAGATTTCCAGCAAATACAACTGCCATAAACACGCTTCTGAAGTTCCACCTGTTCTGCAAACAGACAGGCCCAGAGCAGACCTAAAAGGAGAGGAAAAAGTGATCCCAAAACAAAAGGAAGTTTGTCTCTTCCATTAACTGTCTTAAATCCCCGGGTGACTTTGTGGAATCACTGCAGCAAGCTGTGAATGATGTATGAAATGAGACAGCCCTGCCTGGCCAGTGGAAAAAAGCATTTACAGACAGTGCTTTGCAATCGTTTCTCTGCTCTGCTATTTGATGTAGTATTTAGCCAAGTTCAAACCGCAAAAGCCTGGCAACCACTAAGATAGCAGCTGGTTTTAAAAATGGGGCAGGAGTCTTCTTCAGCACTGGAAGTGTGGAAGCAGTCTATTCTGCTATGTTGGGGGGGGCACACAAGTTCGATAATCTGCATTTCTACAAAACATAAATTTATATTTATTACCATATTATATACTGTATTAATGATATTCTATTGATTTATATTTAAATTCATTTATAATAATCTCATATTAAATTTATTTTTGTCTATGTAAAATGTATTCTTTGAGATGGAACAAATGGAGACACAGTCATTTAGGAATATGAAAGAATTCAATATTTACAAAGAAGAGTATGTATTTTCCTTAATTGCCTAGTCTTTTATCCATAAAAATGCTGTTCAGTAAGCACACAAGTGACTTATAAACACTTAATTTAAAACATATTTCAAGCTACTCCAAGGTTCTCTCGCTGAAGTTCTGTTTCAGAAGTTCGAAGGATCAGAAACCCTTCTATAAACCTTAACAATTTCAAGTAAACATGTTGTTTTAGTTTTTTAATTTTGATTCAAAAAGTACCAGCTTATTGAAAAACATTATAATTCAACAAAAATACTAATAAAATATGTATGAAAGAGATATTATTACTATGCAACATTATTAATAATTAAGCACATCACAAGTTTCTCTTTTTTGCTGCATTGTGGAAACTGCTTGCTAGGAAGCATGCTTTTTTGACTTAGGAACTGTTTGCTCCTCAAACCAAAGACACAACCCTCAGTCCTCTCTGAGACATACAAAAAGGCACTTCCCCATTTAAACTTATGAACAGTTTGTCATGGGTTCAAATACGACAAGATTGTTTTAATATAAACAGCTATTCAAAAATCTGGTCCTAAAACATTTAAGTTAACCTGCTAATTTAATGATGCCAGGAAGGCTTTGGTGGATTCAGGTTGAGGCTGATATGGAAAGGAATTTGTGTGTGGATGAAGGCATATTTACACACATATTAATAGCTAGCCTCTGTATAGTTTTCATCCGTAACAAGGTATGATAATTAGACCCCAGTAATTATCTTCCATCCTTTCATATAGGAGAGTTAGTAGAGGAGAACAGATGTCCCATTGTTTAGGTTCTTCACTACCTGACAGGGACTAAACAGAAGAAATACTTCTAAAAGTATTTAAAAAATCCCCAAAACTATACTCACAAAAACAGTATGATTATGTAAGCTCAGCAGACAGTAACCAATCTTCCACAAATACAATAGAGCAATGACCAAGATGACCACCAGAACTAGACATGTGTGTATTCCTAGCAGTAGCTCCCTTGACCTCCTTGACTACTTGCAGGGTTAAGTCTTTCATTGGTAGCTTTGTTGCCAACTTCACTGTGGCCATGATTTCAACTGGCATGCACAAAGTCAAAATTATTAGTTAATAACTGAAAACTTATAGTCTAGTCTCTAAAATAAATAACAAACATCGGGAGTAAAAATTCACAAATTGACTGGCCCCTCAATTTATTCCCTCTATGGCAGACAAAATTTCCATCCAAAAATTCTGTGTCTTCAAAATATTTTTAAATAATGAAGATATTACTTATATATATATTTATAAATACTGCATAGAGAATTTTTGCACTTGATTTGCTTGTCAGAAACTGGGAAATCTGAAATGAGCATTTTCCCCATGATATTTCAGCACTATATCTGTAGGCTCATTTTATTTAAAAAAAAAGAAAAAAGGTTCTTCCACTTTCCACTGAAAGATATTAAATAATATCCAGAATATTCAGATGAGCTTTTTATTTAGCAGGTCATAACTGAGATGAACTGAAAGGGCATCTGGTGTTAAACTGGTACTTATATAAACTTCATTAAAAAGTCTATTGTTTTCAGCTGATATTACTCTTATGGAATTATTTCCTCTTCTCCACCCTTGACCTTCTAGATATTGAAGTGCAATATTATTTCAAATAACCGCAGTTACATACCAGAAAAATGGAGCTGCCCAGCATTAGAAGAACTCAGTGGTTACATAAACGCAGTTCCAGAAGCCTTTCTTTCAACAGCCTCAAGAGTCATCAGAAATGCTTAGAAATAATAATTTTAAAAAGTTTAACAAACATTTTGCTTGTCTGGGACTTGGTGAAATGGAGCTATACTCAGAATGACAGGCGATAACAGCAAGGTGAGCAAAATATTTGGAAAAAGATTACATAGGAGAGTCCACCGCAGTCCGTGTGGTTCAAACATGAGCGTCACTTATTCAAAATGTCATCTGTACAACCAGATTGCCTCAAACACTGGATTAGCAGCTGATTCATTCAGTGTAATTTCTACAGATGCCAGAAGCAGTTCATGATCTTTGTTGTCTAAATACATTTTGTCATCGCAAATCCCAGTAAATAGCTAATATTTCATCTTCTCTTCGATGGAGCTTTACTTAATTTTTCTTGTACTTGATTTTGGCCTCTCTTGATTGTTCTAGTATCAATTTTTTTAGTTAAGAAAAGGGGCTACATTTCAGGGGAACTCCTTTCAAAATTTTTCCAAACTAAAGCCCTTGGGAGTTTACAAAATTCCTCTGGACATCTGCACAAATCTTCGGTGAAGGTCTGAGCAACTTTATGAGAGCTACACGTCATGCAATGAAACCACTATTGCTGAGGTGTACTGGCACTGAAACGCATTCTGCATTTATGCCATGTCTTTATTACGAGCTCAAAATTGCTAAACAATACTTTAAATCTTCACTGTGCTGGTAGCGTGGATATTAGATCTAGACTGAATTTGCTTTCTGCTACAAGGAGCATTTCCAGCCACTCAGCAAGAGAACATGCTCCATGCAGCCGTGAACTGATTTGGCCCAGAGCTACTGCTCAGGAGGAAAACGGATGCATCCCACCAGCAAGAATCAGAATTACTGTAGGATGGGAAAAGATGCCCCGTGTGAAGAGACCCCAACTAGGTGAGATGGAATGGTGCAACATCTGGTCAGCATCTTAGCTTCCTGCAACACTCAAAATGGTTAGAAAATGAGGAAAAAAACCCCACAGACAACGTATTTACCTACATAGCCCACTAAGTGAATAATCTCACGTCCAGGTGATAAAAGAAATTAAAACTGCTGGCACTTGTTTCTGAATCCAGAGGTATGAAAACACAGACTTGGATTAGCACTAGAGTTCAGAGTTTAAGTATCACTCCGGTTTTGTTTCAGTAACATCAACAAAGCTAATGAGCTACTCAGGATTTACGTGAACAAAACCAAGAACAAAGATACCAAGCCAGCATTTGGTTTTCAAAAATTCAAGTAATTATAACAATTTTTTGCTTCTGATTGTAAAAACCTTAGGCTCACATCTCTCAAAAATAAAATAAAAAGGATGTCCTGAGACATTTACTGAGATAAGAGCCATTTCAGGAGTGCCTGCAATACAAATGAGAGGTATCTCCACCCCCGCAAAAAACAAATCACTGACAACAGCAACGGCATTGTAGTACTGTCAGATGGCCCTACAGAACATAAAGTGGTGCCTGAGACTCATCACAGGTCTCTGCAGCTCCTCTTACTCACCAGAATGTCAGAAACTTCAAGCACAGCGTGGCATCCACCCTGGCAATGATACTGCCTAACTCTGGCCATCAGTTTACACCAACTGCTGCTCTTACAAATAATCAGGCCAGATGCAAGCAGCAGTGCACATTGCAACCCTACAACCAATATTTGGCTGGGAAGGACAGCAGTAACATGCTTTGATCAGAGTACAGTCACATGAAGATACAACTCCAGATGAAGTATTCTTGTAAAACTGATCAGTTCTCCTCTGATTATCATCTGAAAGCGATTCCGGTGTTTCAAGAACACAAAGAGCACCCAGCTTTACTTGAGAGCTATTTTATCACACACATCCCAAAAATACAAAGGTTGGCTTAAACTGAAAGGGACTACTACAACTGGAAAATAGCCTTTAGGGAAAAGACTCTTTTTTTCTCTGGCAGTTCAACAGATTCTGCTGCTGTTCAGAGGGTGTAGCACTAAAACACAAATTACCTCTGCAGAAAGGAGCTGATAAAGTCGGAGGTGCTCAATTGTCTGTAAGCCAAGAAGTGGAAGTCCAGGCATCAGAAAAACTGAGACAAGTATGCGAACAGATGTGTGGGCTTGTCAAGAACAAGAAGCAACTGATTTCTAATTGTTAATTCTATTTCTAATTCTTCATTCTTCACTCATTTCCAATAAATTGAGATCCACATGCTCTCATTTATCTTATTTAAGAACAAACTATACTTCTTACTGTGTGAATCATCTTTGAGAAACTTTGGGAAAGCATTCTGGTTCGTATCAGCAGTGTCATCCATCTATACAGCCCAGTTCTAAAGCAGTTCAAAGCAGCGTGTGGGGCACACAGAAGACATCCCTGAAACAATTCTGGTGAGAATATGCACCTGATACATGTTCATGAAAGAATTATTATTCTTACTGAGCTCTAGGCACAGTACCTTCATTTCCTGGAATGTAGTATGAAAACAAATATAAATATTACATATTGTCTCTACAGCTAAATAATACAGAAAACCTTATGGTTCGAGGAAACACCAAATATTGTAAGCATTCTCAAAAGAAACACAATTACATTTTAAATTTTCCAGAATCTAGAAGAAAGGAATTTGCTCAGCAAGCTGTTAGCTGTTCTTTCCAATTTTCCAATGCAGTAATTTATTTCCTGCTGGTGACTCACAGAGAACTGGTAACTGTATGATCCCCAACAGCTTCTCTGTACACTTAATTTATGACAAGACGGAATTAGCTCTATTGGATTCAGTAGAGCAACACCAAGGCCTGGTCCTTGTCTAGTTTGGTAATTAACTTGTTGAGGATAGGTGAGATAAAGATCATTCTTTATGTGTATATTTTCATCGTGACCCCATACAGTGTTCTCCAACTCAAAAGACTGGCTTTTTTGTTTTACAAGGACTCAGTTTTATAAAGCTCATCACAAGTAATGCAAAACCACAATCTGTTTTAATGCACCACCCTTCCCTAGGCACTGCCCTAATGATTTGACAAAACACCCACACCTCTCTGTGGGACAGGATGTGAAGTACTTGAGTAGACGAGAACTTTTGGAGACAAATACCCAGGCAACACTTCTAGGCAGTGCACGCTAACATGTAATTTGTGCCATATCATTTATACCTTTGATTGTTTGACTCTATACTCACTTTGTAGCTGACAGTAAGATAAGGGCATCAAGCTTAAGAATTGTAAGGATAAAGTGTTTTACTATGTTAGTGAGAAAATACAGACAAATTCATCCTAGGGAATTGTTTTCACCAAGTTCCATTTTCCATTATACAAGGAGGATATCTAACACCACATTAGTCTGAACCTCTTTTCAGGCAGGGATAATTCATCATGATGCAGTAACTCAAGACCTCCTCCATGCAACCTTCAGCCCCGCACCTTAACTCCCTTTGCCAGAAAATGCAGAGAGGGGAAACAGCCTCGCATCCATAAGGTTGTATTTTGTTCTTATCATAGGGCTGCCATAACTTCCAGGCACTGCATGGCTCTTGCAGCATCACAGGACATATCCATAGCATTCTCAGTACAGTTCTGGAAGTTTTGCTTGGCATACTGTACTTTTTTAATCAGAGTTACTCTTTTAGTCCTCAGAAAATTAATTAAATTAAAAATGCCATGCTTGAATGTGTCATGTATCAATTTTGAAGACTTAATTATAAGTGGGAATTAAGCTTTGATTAAGCTTTCCTTCTGAGAGCAGTAGCTGTCATTCTCCTTTGTCTTAAAATAAGAGAATCTTTCTGGCTCAGTCTACAAAAAAGTGCCACCATTTTTATTCCTGACAAGCGAGTCTAGAAGTCAGCCTTGTCTGAAGACAAAAGCTGCAGGTACAACAGTTATTTTCTGCATCCACAGAGAGCCATGGCACTACATTTTCCCCACAAAAACCGGGAAAGAAGATCTGATGGCAATAACAAATTACTTAAAATCACAGAGTTTGGATAATTTCATGTAGAGAAATTGATGTTTGAAAGGGAAATAGGTTTTTGTGTCAACCTAAGTGCTGTAAAAATTTCTATTGGGTTTTTTGAGTTCTTAGACCAGTACTTAAATCGATACAGAAAAATCTAAGAAAATGGAGTTAAATTAAAAAAAAAAAAAAAAATCAGGATATTTCAGAATCCCAACTCTGAAAAACAAAGCAATAGAACCTCAACTAATCCTAGCTAGAATGGTGGGGGCAGGGACAGAATTGGGCTGTACAGAACAATTCCAGTTGATGTAACTCTTAATTTGCATGTTGAGAATCACCTTGAAAATACCAAATGGCTTGAAATCCAGCAAATTTATGATCTCTACAGGATGCTTGCCTCACCTGTTTGATGCATTCCCATGAGAGCAAAGCATTTCCTACAGAAAAATGGGAGAGGGGCTGTTTACCAGGGAGTGCAGGGACAGGGCAAGGGGCAACATCTTCAAGCTGAAAGAGATCAGGGTTTGGTTAGATGTTAGGAAGAAATTCTTTGCTCTGAAGGTGGTTAGGCCCTGGAACTGGGTGCCCAGAGAGGCTGTGGAAGCCCCTGGATCCGTGGCAGTATTCAAAGCCAGGTCGGACGAGGCTTTGGGAAACCTGGGCTAGTGAAGATGTCCCTGACCATGGCAGAGTGGTTGGAACTAGATGATCTTTCAGGTCCCTTCCAATCCAAAGCATTCTATGATTCTACACATAGAGTGGCAGGCAACATGTTCTCAGGCACTTAATGCTTTTGGAAGTGCTTTACACCCAGTAACAATAAAAAATCTGGAGCAGGAACAGAGGGTTAGTTTGAACAGAGAGTGGACAGTACTTAACAGGGAAGGAAGCTATACCCATAGAATAGGACCACGTTCATGTGCCAATCATTATGTTGGACGTACCAGTTGAAGTTCTGCTAGGGGTATACGTTAATTTTAGTGTGAAAATAAGGTGCTACATTTAATTCCAAAATCTTAATTAACAGCCTCCCTTGTGTTAAAGCATCTAGATTGCCTGCTAGTTTCACGGAAGAAATGTAATCCAACTGAGGTAAAACAAACAGTGAGCACTTCTGTTATTATTTGCATGATTACAGCAATTAAAGGTGCCCACTACTGTATTTAGAGAATGAAAATCAAGGCTGCATTTGTACAGACCTCTGTTGTTGCAGTCAATACTTGCCTGAGTGAACAGGAGGAAAAAGGAAGAAAAGGAACAAGGAGGAAAAAGGGAAAAGGCAAGCATTCTTCATTTTATAGACAGTAGCAAAGGCCAGGAGTTCAATGGTTTCATACCACCTAAAACCAGTCAAACTAATTGAAATGCCTTCGTTAAGAATACAGAAACTTGAAGCTTTTTGTTTATTCAGGGGGAAGAGATCGGTACGGCTATGTGGAAATGCCATGCTACGCCTATTAACTATTCAGGAAGCCTTAGGCAACAGCATGACTACTTCACGTCTCATCAGAAGTTAGGTGGGATAAATCCAAGACAGAAAGGTTAGAAGACTTGCCCAGAGTCAGAAGGGGTCATTCGGCAGAACAAAGAACTGAATCCAAAACTGGGAGTCCCAGACCACTTCCTTGGTCTCCCAAGTCATCTCTAGCACCATTAGTGAAACTGAAGGTACATGAAACTGAATTTAGAAATATCCTTCCCTAAGTGAAGCAACAGACTGTTGGATGAAACCGAGACATGCTGAGAATGTCAAGCATGCAGCCCTTTCTGCAAAACTCCCACTGGGAGCAATTGCAATAAAACATTGCTCCTGCTATCTAATTGCCCCCAGGAAAATGCAGAGCGCCTCAGAGCACAGACAGAGTTTCCATTCATTTTTAGATTTGTTTCTTGTCATGTATAAACCCCTACGGCTCAGTTATACCACAGAGAGGTCATTCTCCAAGGAAGCAGGTCAAGCCTTCAGGAAGGGTGCAAGTGTCCATCTGTACTCTGCTATTCCTGCCCTGTTGTTTTTGTTGGTTTTTTTTTACCCAAAGGAAATGCCAGGGAAAATGAGGAAGCTAAACTACTCACCCAAAGTACTTGTGGTACTTGGAACGGATGATTGATATCTGAAAGAACAAGTTGACACTGTCTGTAACTGATGCCTGTCTTAATCCTTTTAATTTCTCTTGCATTACTGCTTCTTGGAGTAAGCATGGGGAAAGTTAAGTCTACAATCACAGAGAGGTGATGGAAACAGAGGAGAAGGAAGAAATAAACAAAAATAAAGCACTAGTAGGTATCAAGAACAGTTATTAAACATATCATCTGTATGCAACCTACCTAAACACTGATTTATTTACTTGTCTAACCTACTTGGATTATAACCTTTTCAGGACATGGACAAACTCCCATACTGAATTTGGACAGGAATTACTGCAACAGGACATTCACTGCATCACCGCAACCTGTGTTAATCAGAATACTTCAAACTCACAGCAGAGGTCTAATTCTGGCAGTCACCAAAATGAGTGGATGTTTCATCGAAAGCCAGTAATACAACCTGTGAAAGAGTTTCGCTCTATAAAACAACTCTTGGGTAGTTCAGAGAGAGATGACAGACAGTTCTCATTAATCTCTTTACACTCTACAGGCATTTGCTGGTGGCTGAAGGAGGGAATTGCCAGGTGAAGGTCAGCATCCCATGTAACTGGTCCATACACACAGAGTATGATTCATAATTTCCAATTCGATGCGTGTCCTCCCCAGAGCAGCCTACAACAACACAGGAGTGCAGGACACACCATGTCAGAGCAGTTGATTGCTCTATCAACTGCAGCATCCTGTCTGCATTTTGATGAAAGTACGCCTTGATGTAGTTTGGATTGCAATTTTTCAAGGTTATTAAATAGTTCTGGATCTTTCTGACTGCAAAGTGCTACATAAACACTAATAAATATTTTTTATATATAGATGTATATGCGTGTGCATACATACACAGTTATAATTTAGTATTAAAGGGAGATAGGCCATGGAATGCAGTTTAAACTATTTGGGCTCAGAAGCTAATAATTTTTACCTATTTTTAGCAAATAAACCAAGTTGGAGAGCCATGAAATCATTAAGTCATCCTAAAATTTTGTTTACTCAGAAACATATTATTCCTGAACGCAGGCTTTGAGGCAAACATATTTGAATACAGTGAGTCATGTTGAGTTTTCAAATAAGCACAAAATTTAAAATAACCTCAGTGCTTACTTGGTGGTCTTAGGTAATTTCCAGCTTGCTTTGATTTATGTACATTTTCAAGCAACGCTTGGATTTCTCAACACACTGCAACACATCTATAGCACATACACAGTTGAAATTCTCCACACCAGAATCAGCTCTGAGCCGAAGGGCAAAGCCTACACAACAGAAAGAGGTGTGAATTACGCACCAGTTTAGTCTCACTTCTGCTTTTGGCCTGATGATTGTAAATCTATGCTAACCACATTAAATGAAACATGTTTCAAAATGCCAGGTGGAACCAGATGGAGCAGTATCTTGGGCAGGCTTTGGAAATATGTGTTCAATGGAACATGAGAATTCATCTTTTTAATCCCATTATTTTAACATGTCGTCAACTGAGGCCATCGCTACATGCCCCCGAAGAAGATAAAAGAAACCCTCCTCTGTCAGAAATATAATTAGATTTTCAAGATCCCTAATAAGCAGGGATGTGTAAAAAAGCCTCACATAATCTTTTATAAATCTTTACTCTGGATTGTTTTGCTCACAGATGTCCAGGAGCTAGCAAACTCTCAAAAACAAAGTCCAAGGCAAGTGATAATACCTGTGCTCTCTCTGCCCTTTCACTTAGATTTTCGTGAGTCACAGAATCCCAGACTCACCTGAGTTGGAAGGGACCTATAAGGCCCATGGAGTCCAACTCCTGGCTCCACACAGGTCCAGCCCGGTCAGAGCATGGCACTGAGGGCATCATCCAGACATTTCCTGACCTCAGCCCAGCTGGGAGCTGTGACCACTTCCCGGGGGAGTCTGTTCCAGTGCCCAACCACTCTCTCAAGAAAGAACCTCTTCCTAACATCCAACCTAAACCTCCCCTGCCGCAGCCTCATGCTGTTCCCTCAGGTTCTATCCCTGGTAGTCACGGACAAGTTTCATACTTATTCTGTGACTTGGTTTCCCCATCCAGTCAAACAGGTCATGGAGGGTTTCATTGAAACGTTTGTTGAAAAGATATGTTTAACCATCATAGCTGGTTTTACATAAATATTCCAACTTTCCAACAAAGTTTGCTGAACCTGATGCCATTTCAAGCCCTGTTTTTCCTTCTTCATCTTGGAAGAAATATAACATCACCATGCACTTTTGGGACCCCTTTCACTTATTTTTCTCACTTTCTTGGCTTCTTCAAGGCACTATGTTATTCATCACGGTATTTATCCATCTTGACTTTATAAAAAAAGTATACTGTTCTTTCCTGGGACTGTGCTTCCTCCTTCCCTCCAGCCACATAGGACTCAAGTTTATCAGGCTCTCACATACACGTTTCAGTTTAATCAAACAGGTTTTCCATGCATAATGCCCTAAATACACTCAAATTCCTCATATGAGCATAGTTTTATCATAAAATTTATGTGAAATCTTACTGTAACCCTGCGGGCTACACTTATTTTAACCACGAACATTTCCATTCTGCCCCACCACTACCCTCCTCGCATTGCCTACCTTGGACAAGTATCTTCCAACCTTTGTTTGAATACAATGAGTCACCATTTGGCAGGTAAGCATTATATATTCCACTGGCTCGAGTATTAATTTTTCTTGCTGTTGATGAGACCTCTGCAAACATATTAAAGAGCAATACAGAAACTGAGCCATAATAACAAGCGCAGACGTGTCTTTCAGCTGCCACAAAGAAAATAAATGAAACCACCTATCAGTTCTGACAGCTTGATAACACAACACATCTACCCTGTTCAATGTATGGAACTTTAAATTACTTTAGCTAGCAATATAACTTTACGTTTTCTCATGCAAAGTCAGGCATGGCATATTTGTACCTTCTGCAGAAGACAGTTTATTGCTAATTACAACATAATGTGTTAGTAGTCATAAACACAATAATAATAGGCTCGGGGTTCATTGACACTAGCTGGAATACATGTAATATACTTTCTAATTAAATCATTGTACAGCCCAGCAGCAATTAAACTTGATAAACACCTGAAGAGGAAGCACCTCTTTGTGCAACGCCGCCAAAAAAAAGCACCAACCTCACCTAAAAACATTGAAATAAAAGTAAAAATGGATCTTCAGCTGTAAAGAGTCTGAGAAGGTTTCTTAGCCTTTGTGTGAACTTTTGGTTACCAGTTTGGCCTGGTGACTCAGAGGCGGTTTTAAAGATCCTGGGCTTTTCACTGTGGTCTCCTCCTCTGAGGTTCAATGTCCCTGTAAGACAGCCACCTCCAGCACTAGCAGGTGGATTCCTGGTGCCCCTGCCAGGGGTTGACATTTTAAAAAAGAAAAAACCGCACCTAACTTTTATTACAAAGTGCTAATTAGTACTTATCTCTTGTGATTGGGATCCTGTATTTTCTAAAGGGATTTGCTTTAAACATACAGGTCTTTCTAGTTAAAGCATTCCAATAGAAAGGAAAAGCACATACAATGTGTAAAGATGAAGGCATTTACCTTGACCTTTCCGAGCTCTGTTCTCTCATATTTCATTCTGGCTATGCAGCATTTCACCTCCCACCATCCTTGTGTTTTTCCTCTTTACCTTTTACCCTAGGAATCTACTTTTGTTTAACATAAATCCCTCCACATTTGAGTTTGAATAAAACATTTAAACACTTGAAATGAGGTACAGCAACCTTACTCGGTCACGATGTAAAAATGGAAAGGTTATCACATGAAAAAGACTGGACGCCAGGAAGCCTCAGCTATGTTCAGAGAACCACAGCCTCCTGGCATTTGGAAACAATGGAGACCTAATGCCATGGTAATGAGAAAGTTGAACACTCAGTACTTTGCAACAACATATTAATCATCCAATACAGACAAGAGAATGAGAGGTGGACTTGATTTTTCAATACCTAAATATGGAATGACATCCAGCGAGTTCTCTTTTAAACTCACACACAAAAAAAAAGCAATCTTCCTAAAGCTAAGAAAGGGTTTTGGTCTTGAGATGAATGCTTTTCATTTGTCCTATCCCCAGCAACCTCAGCCAAACCAAAGGAAAGTGGTTTTCAGTTTCCAATAACAATACATGACCAGTTTGTTTCAGTTTTGTTCCCTTGTTCTAGAAAAGTTTTCTATTATTATTAAGGGAAAAAACAACAACAACAAAAAATCCCATCCTTACTTAAGAGGCTTGGTTTTGCTTGGGTTTTATTTTTTTCATGCTATGAAATAGGCAAGAGTCCCAGCTGCCTCTCCCTTTCATTCACCAAAACTAGAAGAGAAACTTAGTTGCCTTTTGATGTTTAACCTTTTATCTTACTGTGCTTAAGGGGGATGGGGACATAATACTCAAGGAAGCATTCTGAGGTTTGCGAAGAAGTGATTTAGTGGAAGCACACACAGGTGACTTTTATCACTTACCTGGGGCAGCTCCAAAAATCTCAACCACCCATTTCCAGCTCTGGTTTGTAGACATGCCACCTTAAGTTAGGAATGTTTACCAAAAAGTCTCTGTGTTTCTGTTTCTCTGTGGGGTGTTGTTATAATTAGTTTTGTCTGCAGTACTCCAAACTACACTAATTTTCCACTTAGTCACAAATGGCAGTCACCAAGTACCAACTGGCAGAATTTTCCTTCCGCCTGGGAACCACAGGACAGTGGGACCTCAGCAGAAGGCAGTTTCTGCAAGATGTGCTGTTGGTGCAGGCATTTCTCCCAGTAGAAGTTCTCCCAGTAGCACCAGCAGCCCCAGTGGAAATCTGTTTTCAGTGTGACTTGGGAAAACGCTAACACACACAGAGAACGAAACAGTCCTTACTACGGAATGCTTACAAAACAAAGAGCAGCTAGGAAAAAAAGCAAGTTGCAGAAAATAAGACAGCTCAAGTTCTACTGATCGGAGAGAAGGGAATAAAGATGCAGACCCACTGTCTCACAGTCCATCACATTTTCCAGAAGCAGCTCTTCCTGTGAGCTGTTAGCTTAACATGTGAGCACACGACAGGTACCCTGCTCACATGTTTCTGAGTTTGGCTGCTTTTCTTTGTACAATCTTCCTCCTGTGTGGAATCTATTAAGTCAATGATGTGTTTAAATAAAATGCCTCCATATGGCTGAACACAGCCNGTTGTACGAGGGTCTGCCCAAAGATTGTATTTTTTAATGGACTAAATCTGTTTGAGTCTTTGGCCTTTAGGGACCTTTTTGTTTATCAGCACCATTTAGCATTTTTTCAGCTTTTAATACTCTGCTGTGCAGCCATGCATGACACGTTTCCAACAGTAAGTCAGCATTGCAGCACAACATGTTTTGCCTGCTCATTTGGATTGTAAATATTTGTACTGCTTGCTATCAACAGCTTTGCGATTCTGTACCAGGCTGCATATATATATATATAAAAATGTGTTTTTAAAAGACACTATATATAGAACTAGATACTGCATTTATGAATAAATAGATTTAAATAACATTAGGCAAAACCAATCCATCTATAATAAGGAATAATGCTATTTGCAGAGGAACATACAGCTCTCGAAACTGAAAGATTCGAGATGTCCATGGCTAAGGTACCCACACTAAAGCATTACCTTTCATCCACAGTGGCAGAAGCTGGCAGATGTGATTTTGCTTGTGCTAACTCAATAAAGGCAGGTCAAACCGAGTTAATAAATCAGCCATCACCAAGTGTCAAGCAGTTCTGCTGCTCAGAGTTCTTCTGGTAAAGAACCAGGTTTGTGCTCCTGTGTCACTCAAACACACATACCTCTGCCTGCCATCCTCTGAACATAGGGAAGAAGTTGGTTTCTTCTCTCTTTTGACCTCCCCCAGGAAGGGACACTCAAGCTCATCCCCTTTTGCTCACATTGCCACAGGACTGATCCTTCTGGGACATGGCTTCTTCAAAAAGCTGGCAGCCATGGGGTGCTCTGACAGCAAATTCCTCTGGCAGCACGAGGGAATCACTCCCTTACATGACAGCCTGCCTCAGCAATGAAATTACCATTGACACGTCATGATAATTTTACCTGAAACAGCTTCTTAAAATATGTAATTGCACTAATATTTAAACGAATGATTAATAAACGCATTACCCACCTCTCTGATGCCTAATAGTCATCTCCCTGAGTGAGTAAGTAACAGCACTCATACAGAGAGACTGATTCACCTCTCCAGAGGCACAATTTCTCTGCACAACTCTGCTGACTTCTGGGATTAGCAGTTGGTGCAGGTTTTCTGACATTTTCTGGCTTCTCAATTAGACCTGCTCATTGTTCGTGCGGTTTTTCCTCTACTGAAGTGAGCTGTGATGGATTTATTTCCATGGTTAAATTTTGAAAGACCCATTTGCTGTCATGTTTAAGGTCAGGATCAGATGTTATCATATGGAGTTATGCGTAAGGTCAGGACCAGGAGCCCTTTTCTCCTGATTTACTGATAATGGAATCAGACCCAAATACTGGGCAACTACAAATCACCATCCCGCTAACAGCAAAGTCACAGTATGGTGAAAATACATGTAGACTGCTATGTATATAGTGGTCACAAGCTGTTCTGAGTAGGCTGGTTTTGATGGAAGACGGGACAAAAATAAGGTAGCTATCTATCTATACATATAATCGGCTGGATGTAAAATACATGGCAGGGTTCATAATGCAGTTTTTAAGGGTAATATTAATCACATCTGACAACAGACTATCAGTGTATTATCTGAACACACTGGGGAAGTTACAAGGTCACGAGCCCTTTGGCTGGAATAAGCCAAGATTTGATTTGCATTTGCAACAGGGTTCCTCTGGTAGATAAATACACCCTAGGTGAAAAAAAGACAAATGTGGGCATGTTGAACAAGGGGGAAAACATCTCACAACCAGTAAAAGCCCATGAGAATTGCATAAAGGGTACAGGTTAGAGGGAAACAATCAGAAAAGAAAAGTAAATAGAAGAGGATTCAATGATTCAGGTACACAGACATCAGATGCTGTGATACACTGTAATATGAGGTTGGAAATTCTGCATATTCCCCTTAAAATTAAATAAATATTCTGGCGAGAAATCAAGGAATACCTTGATCAGTGAGCTGGGTTACTTTTATTTTTCAGTATCTACCCCAATACGTGGCTCTGTCGTGTGTCTGGATTTCACTGTCTAATAACATTTATAGTAGACAGATCATGGGGGACATAATGGCACTTAGAGTTACTGGGACTGCTGAGACAGAGGCACAGAAAACAAAGGATTCCTCTAGATGATAAAAGCAATGTGGTTAAGGAGAAGGGCACAAACACATTAAATCAGTGCTCCCAAATAGACTTCTCCACTCAGATGAATGGGCAGTTCACACCTCCCAAGCCACTGGCTATTTTTTGCTAGTCATCAGCTGGAGAGGCTGTCACTTAATTGGCTGTGTGCCTCACTCAGGTTTCATGATTATTCTTTAATAAAAGCTAACTCGGCCTTGATGTTATCTGACTATGAATGTGAACAGTATAAAAATTCATTCAGACAAAACAATGGAGGATTCAGAGCAAAATAATCAGAAGCCAAGTACAGGGAAAAAAAAATAGAAGCATCACGATGAGGCCAAAAATGTGATTTAGTCCTTTAAATAGCAAGAATGATTCTTAATAGACTGAAAGAGCTTATCAGAATCACACACTTCCATTAGCAGCCCTCCCAGCACCAGGGACCAACACTGCTGCCTGCTGGAACGCTTCAGCGTACTGCAGCAGCAGGCTTAGATTCCCAAAGCTTGGCTAGCTCCAGATTTGTCCTTTTTAAGCTATGAGTAGCTTTTTTGCTGTTGCCCAAAATATCACCTATGTCCACTGACATACAAACCTCACCATTAATGACCAGTACACCACCAAGGGTGTGCTGTAGGCAATGTTTGGAGTTACACTAATGCACAGTGTAGAAAAGTCACCTAGATGGCTATGGATAGAGAACTATACCACAGCATACCAGCTTGAACACATTCTGCAGTACATCACATCCCTCTGCTCTCTTTTTTCCTCAGGTTTAAGTCTGGGTAAGATAGAGGGGTGCTGCAAATCCAGCAGAGATGATCTACTAGATGGACTCAGCAAGGAGTAGTAGTTTGAGACAATCGGTATTAAACAGTTTTCAGATGGTGTGAAATCCTTGTTCAGCTACCTTACCCTTATATATTTAAAAAATTTAAAAAGAGCCCATCTGGCTATTATTTGAAAGCACCCAGAGATCTCAGTCAGTGTGGAAAACTCTTTACTGAGTAGGAAAAGGTGGCATTGGTTTAATAAAGATGGCACTGACTGGTCCCCATGTAAACTTACATGTTTTAGCTACGATCAAAGCAGCACCCAAAGTGCAAGTACACCAGACTTGTACTAAGTTAGAGAGCCCCCAGAAAGGTTGACACCATTCACTGTTGCAGAAAGCAGTCCTTGCAGCAGAACAGACAGGTCCCTGAAGGCTGAATTAGCCCAGGACCTGAGTGTATCTGCCCAGACCCTGGAGTAGCGCGCTCCGAGCCAAGCAAGGTACAACTGCACAGTGCCCCATGTGCTCCGAATAGCCTGGAAGCTGCCTCAGTGACAGACTGCCTGAGATACTGCTGAAGAATAATTCATTCTGAGGTAGTCAAAAGACAAATATTTTCTAAGAGTTCCCAAGAAGACTTCTGGGCAATATTGTTTGTTTGCTTTACTGAAGTAGCTTGTTAACATGGCAGTACTGTCCTCCAGGCGTTACCTCACCCCCCTTTCCTACGCAAGCCCCAGAACCTTTACTGCTCCCTTAAGATGGCATGGCAGGTCTTCAAATACCACAGATGTTGCTGGTGGCTGCCAAATGGGACTCATTCTGTCACAGACCAAGTCCCTGAGGCTCTTTTTGAAGTTTACAATGCTTTGAGTTTATTTTGAAATGTAGTCATCCCAGAGGAATATCTTCAAATTGCAGTCAGGACAGTGACGGTCCTTTGTGATGCTACAAAGTCCTGTGCTTTGCTTAGCAGAGATGAGACACTTCATACATACACGTTCTGTTATTACCATCTCTGTCTCCTTCTGCATCAATGCAGAGAGAGTGCACTGTTAACAATAAGAAAATACTTTTCCCCCTCCTTCTTTTGCATTGTTTTCAAGTAAATTTTTTTTTTTTTTCCCAAGCCTAAGAAGCCTTAAAAGCTAATAGCAATAACAAATTACTGAAGGAAGGAAGGAAGGAAAGAACGCTGGCACCGCTACATATTCGTCACCCAGCAATAATGCAGGTTCTACAAAGCACTGTCAGATAGCGATAAAACTCATTCACCTTTCTTACTGCCTTATTCACATTACTGCAGCTATAATGCAGGAATATGTTAACTATAGAAAGAGAAGATATCAGCTACCGCATATGGTTACTTTAATTAGGACCCTGAAAACCCGAGTAGTGAAATTTTAAGGGTATGTACTGACATTTTAGGCATACGCATAATGAATATTTAAACAATCCTGTGAAACACCTGCCTAGAATTAGAACTACTGCCTTTATTATGACCAGAGATATGCTTACTAGGATGGGTTTAGACAGTGTAATGTCTAATAGCTTTATGGAACAAAATATTGCTGCATTAGGTGTGAGTCTCAATTTATGGATGCATAACGATAGATATCAAAGAAAATCTCATTATAGTTATCGTATCATATGAGATAGCAAGGACATGCTTCCCCTGTGCTCCTAAATCCACTAGAGGATTCAAAATTGTACATAGCAGGTGAATGGATGGAAAGCATACATACTGAAGGCTGATTATTATACATACAATATTCAAATAGCATATTGGCAATATCCATGGTGAATATCAGTAATGGATTCTGCACAGCCCACATGCCATTTGGTGTAAGGCCGTAACAAACGAGATCCACAAGTAACAAAGTGAAGAATGTAGTACTACTACTACACTAATTAGTATCCAGTAAGTTGTAAATGGAAAATATTCTGTTCTCCATCTGGCACCCTGGGAAGCTCCTGGCCTCAGTTCTCAAGACTTCCTGGACCAAATTAATGTACTGTAAAATGCTTTCAGTGTTAATTGTAATATTCAGTATTTGCTTGATGCCCATCTTTGACGATATTTCTGCTGGATGCAGAGGCTCAAATTCACAAATTAGTCTTTTATGTCACAGCCTCTACAGTCCACCACCAAAAAGACAGAATTCAAACTAAGGCCCAAGATGAGAGACAGCAGGTGTAACATGGTTTTGCAGCACAGGAGAAATAAAATGGTCTTGCTGTTAAATGCATCGTTTAAAACAGTATTGTTTTTATTCCCTTCATTCTCAAGGCTGTTTTCCTTTCTGCTCTTTAATGGAGTTAGTTGAGACTGCTTCAGAGCCAGAGAACAGAAAAAGACACAGTAGCATATTTTTTTCTTTCTGTACCTCACATTCAAGTTTAATATGTATCACTGGATAGTCGCAGTGGCTCTTGAGCACTACACTTCGCTTTTTAGATTATTTTTATTAATAAAATTGCTACTTCCTCCTTAGAATATAGATTTCTGCTAGTGTAGTTCCTTACTATTAAAGCCATTAACTTTCTTGAAGTACAGACAGACGAGACTGTGGTGAATTCACTATGACTATATTCATTTACACCAGTTTTCCCATCACAGTCTCTTATACCTCAATTTTAAGGATTTTAAAAGATGTTTAATATCACTTTTTATCATCTCATTCTCTAATGTTAAGCAGAATGGCTAAGAAAAAGCAATTTTTAGAATAAAATGAAGCAGAAACATCCACTCTATGAAAAGTAAAATGATGCTAGTCGTACTTCATGGCTGGCAATTAAACATAATTTCTGGTGCCACAGTAATAGGTGCAGAGAGATTTAAGGGCAGACAAGAGAACTGGCCTCATGTCCAAGACAGATAGAGTACAGTTTGAAAGATTTACAAGTTCAAAATCACAAAGTACTTGCCTGGATAGTTACCCAAGTCCAGAAACACAAATCCAGTCAAGTTTCAAAGAACTGTCCTTAACCTGTCCTTTGCTTTGAAGGCTGATGCTTCTATCTGACACATGAAATAAAGAGTGGGTGTCTGGGGGAGAAATTATAATTTTTCCCAGCCACATAATTTACTCTAACAAAATCCTTTTTCTGGGTACCTATGAGTCTTGCCTATCACATACACTTGTGCATTAAACACGCACCAGTACTGCTGGAGAAGGGAGTACCATTTATTCATCCCGTGGAGATGCTCAAGAGAGGTAGGTCTGACTGCTTTGAAATCTGAGGGCCCAAATAAGCTACAAGGAAGAGAAAAGCATGTATGACAAACACCCAGTTGCAGAGAGACTCTAAACCCAAATACCACAGTACTGCTGACTAAACTCCTTTTAGCACCAGAAGGTAAAATGAAATTAAAACACCAGCATCGCACATCTTATCACTTACAATCAACTGACATGTGCAATGTTCTTAACTAGTTAAGAGCACACGGAATGTAAATGGAACCTTAAGAGACTCTTACACTCTGTCCCCACCCGAGCAGTAACGAGCAGCATTTGCTGCACTTTGAGTGTGCGTGTAACAGCAGAACGCTGAAGCATGAAATGGAAGTCACAGACTGCAGGCTATCTTGCTAAGTAGTTCTTCACATGCCCACTGGAAACAGATCATTTGAGAAAATGGCAGGAGCTTTAGTAGCTACTGAAGCAGAGAAGATTTAAGACTACAACCTGTGTCCCGGCTGAAAAACCTGTTCAGTGTAACCACACTGTAATGCCAGGCTAGAGGTTATCATATAAAACCCATTACTCATCCTAACACTTTACTAATACTGCACTAAAACCAACATGTTTATGCTTTAAAACCTTGGATGGGCATTGCTAAACCTAAAGCTTATGAAGTAAGAGAAGAAAATAAAAAGGAACAGATGACAGGAAGAGAAGAATATTCCTATTCCTGTTTATTATAATTTCAGTGTTCATAGAATCACAGAATGCTTTGGGTTGAGAGGGACCTCAAAGATCATCTAGATCAACCTCCCTGCCATGGGCAGGGACATCTTCACTAGCCCAGGTTCCCCAAAGTCCTATCCAACCTGGCCTTGAAAACTGCCAGGGCTGTGTTACCAGTCACTGCGAAGAAGTTCGATGACAGAGTCTTAGAAATGCTGTGAAATTTGAAATTATAAGGGAAGGTTGATTTCTAACATATTCCAATATATGTAATTACACACAAACGGGGCGGATTAGTTTTAACAGAAGCTTGTCCTTCTGTTAAAGAGATGGCAGAAGACTGGGAACCAAATGGACGTGAGCTCCTCCTGACTTGGAGAAATTATTATAATTAGTGTGCATATACACAAAACAGTTTTGAAAAATTTCAGAAAAAGACTAACTTAAAAACATGACCAAAAACCTGCTTGCCCTGTAAGGACAACAGATTTAGAGGGGCAAAAGCCAAAGTGTGAGAGGGGTAGGTTTAAATGAAGGTTATGAGCTATCAATGAAAAACCTGTTGGGCTTATAAGAAAGTTGTTTTTTTAAAAATACATTCACTAGAAATCTTTAGAATCAGTGTGCTTCCTACCTTACAAACAACTCCGAACTTTAAAAAAAAAAAAATCTACATTCATGCTACTATAAAAGAACTTTTATCTAGATAGTGCTTCTGTTGTTGGCCACACATAGTTCTTCATCATAATGATTTCTGAAAGAAATAGAGACAGCTCTTTACCTTACCCTGAAAACAGAGTTGTACTGGCAAGGGCATACAATGACATCTGACTCCATGAGAAATATTACACGAATTTGGTATATCCAGAGCTTGTTTCAAGGAAACTTTTTTCTGGATTCCTGAAGATTTGCTTAGATTCCAAACTGTTAAACCTACCCATGTTTTTAGTCTCTACATTTATTGCACTCTTAACATTAAGATGACAGAATTTTCTTTTATGTATTTTTGTGATTGAGTGGTTTATTAATTGATTTTTCTCTTTTTGAATGGTTGTTTTTCTTTTTTTGTATTACAGTCTTTTACACTCCATGCTTGGCATTCTCCATTTGGTGGATGCTTTTATAAACGTTTTGTTTTGAAGACCGAGTCATCTAAGGTAAAGCACTGGTAAAGCTATTCTGTGAGATTGCTAGGGTTATTTTGTGCCTTAGATGTCGATCATAAGCCATTAAGAGAATACATCATGAGACACAGAAGCTGAAATGGAATGATGCAAAGCAGTGGGAATTCTTTAAAATATGTGGTATATATCTATTTAAAGTGAATACAGCACCAGAAATTAATATGAACTAAGAAGAGACAAAAGGGCTACATTCATCAATGAATCCAGACTGCAAGATTTATCTAGCCACCTCTCATCTCCTCTGACTGTAATTAAATCCCTCTGCCTAGTTTCATGAGTTGGTACATCTTTTAAAATTAATTCCACACTCCCATTTGCAAGATTGTGTTCTACTTCTAAACCTGGTGAGCGTGGCCAAGAGCCTGGCACCTCGTGTATCTCCTTATTTGCTTCCATATTTAAATAGGCTGATAAAAATTTTCTTCATTGCTAAAAATTGAGTTTAAATATATATTTCCAAATCCAGTAATAGAGGTTTGCAGTCACACTAGTTGCTTTGAAAAGACCACATCTGGTAAGATGTTTAATTATCCTGTAAGGATCCAATTGATTTAAAGCGTTTCCATCCCAAAACAATCCCGTAAATCATTCCACAATGTTTTATCACATTTAAGTACTTTCCCATTTCTCTTCAAACACGTAAACCATTTCCATCCATTATTCTTCTGCTTTATGGGCTTCTGCACTTTGCTTTCAAGAAGCTGGTTGGATATCAAATTGGAGCCAACATAAATCTATTGTGTTTATATTAGCAGGGAAAGCACAGAAAACTCCCAACGCAGACACCCTCCAGCTACGTTAAATGTCAGCCCTGCTCCAACGCTTTGCTTTATTTCTCCTCTCCCATGTTTCCATTTGTACAAGAGAAGGGGGAAGTCCCTGTAAGCCAGACTGCCCGTTGGACTTCCTGACACACAGCAGAGCCACTGGACGCATGTAGAAGTCATCACGCTCAGGCAGGCACAGCCTAGTGTCTCTCCATATCGCTGACCACAATACCCACATAAATAACAGAGGCAGCCAGCAGGTTTGCAGGCAGTCACAGCTCCGTGTCACAGCCTGGACTGTATCCTCACGGTCAGAGACAAGCCATGCCAGAGTGGTTTTGTCATGGGAGCCTGTAGACTATCTGTAGGCATTTGAAGGTGAGCAATCGGCAGTACCGTAATCCGCTTTCCAGCGGCTCCTGCAAGCATTAAACAGAAGGCAGAAGCCTGTAATATGTCATTAAGAAATTGCCCTGCTTGCCGAATGGAATCACCTCTCACTGTGACTGCCTTGTTACAGCTCACCTCGAGCTGTCAGGAGGCGGCACATACTGTGAGCTTTCCAAGCCTATTGATTCTGACATGCCTGCCATTTCCTTCGCAAAAGAACTCGCCTGCTTTCTACATAGGACCCTGGCAAGAGAACATTTACCATCTGGCTCTTAAACAAGGGTCAAGGAGCAATGCCAAGACATACTGTTCTGCTCAGACATGTCAGCAATCCCTTCATCTTCAGACTGGATTTGGTAAGTCGCCTTGACTAGCAGAACAGCGTCTCCGCTGTTTCACTCTCTGGCTTTGAAGCAGAGGAACTGAAAGCCTTAAGTCCCATGTCGCACCCTGCATCCTCTTAAATCAGTCAGGGTAAATAAATATTCAGACATCAGCATCTTCCACAGAAAAAAAAAAAAAAAAA
>VZTU01014147.1:109337-179603 GCA_013400835.1 Zapornia atra
AAAAAAAGAAAAATAATACAACACAGTCCCCTTCCAGACTTACATATTGCCATCCAGCTGAAAGACCGATGGCCTCAGAGACAGAAGAGGGTACAGGCTTCGGTGGGCAAGGCTGTAGGACTGACGAGCAGCGGATGAGCAGTTCTTTATTTGGTGGTAAGATGGTATTTAGGATGTGACTGAGAGAACTGGTATTGTTCAGTGTGGAGAAGAGAAGGCTGAGAGACCCTCATGGCTCTCTACATCTACCTGAAAGGAGGTTGTGGAGAGGTGAGAGCTGACCTCTTCTCCCTAGTGACAAGTGACAGGACAAGAGGAAACAACATGAAGTTACACTAAGGGAGGGTTAGATTGATGTCAAGAGAAACTTCTTCACAGAGAGAATTGTTAGGCATTGGGAAAAGGCTGCCCAGGAAAGCGGTGCAGTCTCCATCCCTGGAGATATTTAAAAGATGGTTAGATGTGGTGCTGAGGGACATGGTTTAGTAGTGGAGGGCAGGTTAGGGTGATGGTTGGACTTGATGATCTAAAGGGTCCCTTCCAACCAAGACAATTCTGTGATTCAAGGAAAGACCAGCACACTCTGACTCGGAATAGAGCAATACCCATGAAGGTGTTTACATGAGTTCTCTCATTTTCTTGTGAGGAGTTAATGTCCAAGATTAATGGTCCCTTAAGGGTAAAGTCTAACAGGAACCAGCTGTGGGGTTTCTCAAAATCTGCAGGACAGCCCCACACACAGCTCTAAGCATCCTGGCCTCTCACCTGCCCATCGGAGACTTACCAAATGTTCACCTGTGACACTGCCCCACAGAAACACAAGATCTCCACTAAGAGTGAGCAGTGCTTATTACAAGCACTAGTTTTACAAAGTACCCAGCACAGCCTTGCCAGTCTGTATCTCCAGCCTATGTTAATCACTCAAACAGCATGCTTTTTTGATGCAATCAGTAACTGCTCAAAAAAAAAAAAATGGTGGGGCTGGCTTTCCAAATCCCTTTGCATGCAGACAAAAGTCAGACAACAATCTGACCACATCTGCTGATGATCACAGTTGAATTCACATCTGTGAATTTTGTGTCAGTGTCATGATGATGTCAAAAAAACACATTTGTAAAAAAAAAAAAAAAAGAGGTCTTGGAATAATTTATACAGGTTGAGATACAACCTAACATGCTACAAATCAAAAGCCCAGAGAAGTTGATAACATTCCTTGCCAAGATGCATGCAATTTTGTATGGTTATGATAATTGAAATTATTGTAATTAATTATTGAAATACAATAAATATTAAAGTTTATTCATTTACTTCTAAGACTGATACCTCAGGCAAAGAAGAGTGAATATCTTCTGAAAGACAATCCCTGCTGGATAGAACTGCAAGATATGAAATGAGGATGCTCTTAATATTAAATCTTGAATATTACAGGAGCTATCCCACACACACTATGAAGAACAAAGGATATGATACACTTCACTCAGAAGAATTAACCACATGCTGGATTGAAATCAGAAAAATTATGTAATCACAACTTGTATGATAACATCTCCACAAGGAAAACATCTTATACAAAAAAGACAACCACAAACATCACATGCCCACTAAAATAAAGAAAAAACCAGGCTCTTGCAGAACTGCACGAATGGAAGAATAGAGTTAAATTTATTTGCTCAGTAGGCTCTTAGGTTTTCTACACTTCTATCGAATTTTAAAATTCTGAAGCAAGAATTGCTCTGTTTTGCCTACAGAGCAATTATGGAGTCAGATAGAGACCACAGAGGTACTCAGACATATCAGGAAATGGCATGTTTACATACGTAGCTTGTTAAAGCTGAAAACTGGGAGTCAGGAAATCCAAGTCAGAAATATCAGAGCCAGAAATACCCAAAGCTACAAGGGAGACACCAACAGTTGGTGTTGCAGACTCTGGTACCATTTAGCTTCGTCAGGAAGGGTAAGCACACACACATTTTTGTTTTCCAGATTGTCACTGACATGTCCAAGGGGAGAAGATGAAAGGCTGAGGACTTCACTGGTACCAACAAAAAGAAGAAACAACTTTAAATCACAGCTCAGATCCAGAACAATATGATAGTTTGGAAGCTGTGAAACACCCTCTGGAAACTATCCGAAAGAGAGGATACCCTTAAACCGAAATTCTCTCTGGTTTTTTTAGGGAGCTTAAGGAACCAAGTGGAGCTAGCCTGATTACATCTTCTACACTACAAAACGGTTAGATGAGAGAAATCTCATTTACTTCAGGTAAATGCCTGGGACACGCTGCTTTTACTGGGAGATTCAAGGTCAATTCCGAGGCAGTATTCTTGAGTCAGAATTTGACTCCTACTTGTTTTCTACATGCAACCTCTGTGACCACCCGGCTATCGCAGCGTACACTGGATGCACTTGTTCCGAAAGGTGAACAACTCAACATTGACCTGGCAACTCTGCAACACAACAGGAATTTATAAGAAAGTGGAAAATATTCAAACCTCATGCTCAGGATGTATCAGCCACATCTATTTCCTGAGAAAAGGAACCAATTCTGATGGCAGAGATCTTAAAGCAAGAAAGAAAAAATAAATTCAAAAACAAGAAGAAATGCAGACTTTCCATCTGGTTTCCCAGCTGCTTCTGTGAAGACAAATCTTTCCCTGTTGAAAATTACAAAATTGTTGTTGTAGTGCAGCTTTTTCAGAAAAAGGCACAAGAATTCTTGACTGACAAGCCCTTTCAACAATGGCACAAGTCAAGTTTTGTCTTGCACTTGTTACATTGTATGTGAGAGACTTTCAGAAATTACACAGATGAGAGATTAAATAAGACTGATGGAATTGTATGAATATGCAAACAAAATAATAACTTTAAGTTAAAGTAAAAAAATAAAGCAAGCCCAGGAGAAAGAGCTGTTGCTCTAAAAAATGTTTTTCAATCCTTGAATTTAAATCATATACAGCAATTTTGGCTGCCTGCTGGCCTGAAGTACGGAAAGATGAGGGAACATAATAGCTTTGACAGATCAGGAATGGACTCTTGAGGAGAGTTTTTTGACAAAAATTAGGAAAACATTTTTTGTTGGAACATCCCACAGCACTTCTTGATTACTTGGCAAAATAAATTAAAAATAAATGGACATATATAGGAAAAGACATTATTGCTGAAAGCCAAATATTTCCACTCTGCAAATGTCACTGACGGTCTCTTGGCTAGGAAATGACAGGTCCACCCTTGTCCTACAGGCACACTCTTCCCGCCTGCAGCCCAAGCTCCTTGGTCAGCATGTCCCAGCTGGAAACTAACCCCAAGCTGGAGAATAAAGAACCCATACCAATGTGATGCATTTAGGCCTACATTAGGGGGATTTTTAGATAAACATACTTCATATTCTGTCTTCACTCAGCAGTTGGAGCTCTTTCCTCCGACCACTGGACACACAGAAAGGAGGCAAAGGTGTACCCCATATGAGGGTGCTTCCCCACAGGCTGCTCCTGTGTGTGGAGCTCTATGGCACAAGGTTCCTTCCAAACCCTCATCACACCACTTCCAGCCCCTTGCTGATCTCTAGCCATGATCCCCTTCTGGGACGCAGCATCCTTCTCAACACATACAGATCCAGTGATCCTCTGCTTTATATGGCTCACAGGCACAACTGCCACCAGCTCAGTCACCACTCCAACCCCATCACTGCATTTCACCTTCATGTCCCAAGCACCATTTGGAACTCAGGGGAATTTGTTAGAAGTTGTAATCATACTGCCTTCTTCTATCACAAGTCAAGTTGTTTTGTGTGAGAAACTGGACACAAGCCACACTTTCCCCAATCCAGCCAGAGCTCTGCCTCCTCCCGCCACATCCCTTCATTTTCAGACTCCGCTCCTGCTAAGCGGCCTTCTGATACACAGCATGACAGCCTTGCTCTTCCCTTCTTGAGATGGAGTTCTTTGTACTGACAGGCAAATCCTGGGATTAGTTAGTCTGTAAATTCCACAATACATTCCTCATTTCTGAAAGCTTATTCTTATCTAAGTGAAAGCTGCTTTGAGTATTTTTGTTTCCTCTTTTCTTGAATCTCAAGCCTTTGGGAGCTGACTGCTAGCACCACAGCTCTGGGGAACTAGTTAGCATGGGTTAAAGTTCAATTAATTTGAAGCCAGGCAAAAAAAAGTGTCAATAGACCTCCATAAATCCATAAAACGAGACAGCAATATGCAGAGAAACTCTCCGCAGAGCACTCCGAGTATTTGTACTTCTCAAACTCTTTGCTGTACCAGCAGTCTCAAGGCTGATGACTTTTCACAAAAGACTGAAATTAATGAAGCACTCCTTACCACTCCCTCTTAACTTCATAAGAAATGTAAAGTAGTTCCTCCTAATTCTACTCAGCCAGCTCCTCAAATTTCAAATGTAATTTGGGGCTGTTTTGGTTAAAGAAGCAAGGGCTGGCGGAGAAAATCAGCCATCACTTCTGAAGATGGAACTTTGCTAAAACAATGTTCTCACTTTTCTCTTTGCAGTAACTTCCACATGTTATTTTACTTCCCTGAACGTTTCTTCCAGAAGTAATAAAATATTGCTGCAATATTACAGTCTGTCAGTAAAATATTTTCCTATTAACAAGTAGAAGAAATGGAAAAAATACAGGCAAGGAATCGAAAAACAGAGACAGTGATTCAAAAAGAGAAGGCAGAGGAAAATCAAGACCATAGCATACAAATAAAATGGATATAGCTGTTTTGAGGAAACATATAAGGCTAACTAAAATTCTGACTCCTAAATTTCCGTTCAGGTCCACTGGTGTTGAAGGTTTTTCACTGAAGTTATGTTAACTGGCCCCAAATAAATGCATTTTACACACAGAGCAACAGGTCTCAGTGGGACAGAACCCACAGGTAAAATGAAATTTAATTTTTCTTTTTAGAAATCTAGTTGCAGATCCCAATCTTTCTTTTGTAGAGTATAAGAAGCCTTTTTTTTTTTATTGACAATTTCACAAAGACTGTGAAAAACAGATTCCTGGATTCTGAAGCTCTCATTCTATATATTGAAAAAAATAAATTTTAAAAAATCCTGCAGAACTTAACAGTAATTAAACTTGCAAGATTCTCTAGGAAAGTTTCATTCGAGATTCTCCAAAGGAAGAAATATATTCTTCCTATAGGTCTTCTGAACCATTATGATAGACTCGAGAGCAGGATTGTAATTTTCTATTAACTTTTATGGTATTAAAAAAAATAGGGAAAATTAATTTCTTAAGTCCCATCATTATCTCTCAAGGTACACTGTAGTATCATTATAAATAATGATAATGTATCATTTCTGTAGCACATTTCACCTTCCACGCACTTTACAAACATTGTGAAATTTATCTTTTCTGATACAATAGAAACATCAGTGCTTTCCAGAGAAACAGCATGAGCTTTATCACCACCCCAGAACTGCGTTCAGAATTATGTCTGGGTTTTCTGAAATTCATCATTCCAATCTACTGGGGCTGAAAATATGTCCATTAGTCTAAACTTTGTCCAAAATTCAGAACTTTTGAATTTCAAAACATGGACTATTAAAAGAGATGCACTAAACCAAGTCTCTCTGCCTGCATATAGTTTCCAAGCAGCTGTCAGCACTAAGAGATGGACAGATGCAGAAAAGTTACATGGCTCACTCAAAGCCACCAATACCAGTGCTGGAAGCTCTGAGTTGTTAGAATGAAGCAGTGAAAACATTAAAAAGTGATGACTAGAATTGTCTGTGCCCTACAGAGTTCCCATTTAAATCAAAGGCAAAACTGACTTCAAAGGAAGCTGAAGCAGCCACAAATACCATACGTAAAAAACGAGGCACATTTTGCTTATGAAGACAGCTAATATTTTATAACTGTGTCTGTTGTGCCCGGAGCTTATTTCTCTCTCTGCAGAATGTATTCCCCAATATTTATATCCATTTGTATTCACAAAGATTAAGAACAGTGGAGCTGTCTCAAGCAGTTAGTAAAATCTCCCATGCAAAGGCTGTAATCCTGAACATTACCACAGCTGAATTGCAGGCCATAGCCCTGAAAATCCAGAGACAGTGGTTCTCCCAAATGAGCATCAACACAGCCAACCTGGACTAAACCAGCTCCAGCTGGAAATAACTTCTAAGTAAATGATACAAAATTTGATGGTGCAAATCAGTGGTTGGCTTGCTGCCACCAACTTCCATGCAGTTACCTCAGGGATAAATTGTTCCATTTTGTCTAAATTAATTTGCTCATATGTCTTGAGGTTACATATTATTATGCACGGTTTTATGAAACTCCACATGTAACCTTCACTGATCAAAAAGAACCTCAAACGTAGAGCACACCAAGTAAAGTCCAAGTTTTAAATTCTTCTAGGTTTAAAATAATCTTACATCATAAGTGAAGCATCTAAATAACAAGATTTAGGCTGCATTTTTACATTTCATTCTAGATAGACCAATGTCTATTTTCTACTAATTTATTGCTTGGTTATACTAATTCCTGAAAGGTAATTGCATGAAAAATTGTCAGGCTGCATAATGGACGTGATTTAAAACCAACTGTGACATGAACACAAAGGAAATAAGGTACCATTAATCTTAATGAAATGTGATTAGAAATTATGAGATAAAAATACCAGATTCTCTTTTTTAACGTTGTTAAATAATGTCACGGGGTTTGTATTTGTGAGTGTGTATACGTATTTGTACTGCCATAGCTTAGTTGATGTGAGCCCAGGGAGAGAACTTTCTTTCTGAAATCAGTAGGAGTTTTCTTACAGACTTCTTTGGGAAACAGATCTCTTTCCTGTATAATTCATAACAATTGACACTCTAAAGCCCTGAAAAAGTGAGAGGATCTTATATGCCATGCAAGTATTATTTTTGTACTCCAGAAGGTGATACAAGGCTTTGAAAGGAAAATACATATCTTTGTTGCTTCAAAACCTATTTGAAGTCTTTTCAGTGTTCAGCTATAAATCTGACCAAAATTCCACTATGCCAGTCGCACAACAAATTGGCATCACTAAATTTATTGAACTGTCACAGTATTCAACTGCACCCGTACTTTCAGGGTAACATTAAGAAAGGAAATGTTTGTGGTTATATTGTGGGAATATGTCAGATGGTGAGTGCTTAAGAGCCCATCAGTTAGGTGTTAGAAAATCAAACAAGCACTATAAGGCATTGGAAAACAGGCTCCAGTGTTTCTCCTGCTCCTGAAACTACCTGGTTCAGGGCCTTTGCAGTTGTGGTGTGACAGGACACTGCCTATTCCTGACAGCTCTAAGTCTGTAGTTTTAAAGCTCAAAACCTAGCAACAACAGAAGAAACCTGAGTGAATCAGTTACTGTTTTCAACTTTGTATTTATAAAGTTCTTACTGACACCCACAATGTAAAGGAAAATCAAAAGACTTAATTTCTGTTTCCAGTATGTTTTTTAAGGGCAATTTTCTCTGATAAGGGACCTTCATCATCTGAAATACTCAAGAGAAACGCCAGGGAGGCATCACTCAAAGACCTCTTCACCTTTCTAGGAGTGGCTTGGTGAAAGCAGCAACTGCAGTGCACTAATTCAGAGCATCCCTATGCCACTTCATACTGAGGAGCAGAGCTTTTGTGAAAGCCCTTATCACAGAATAGGAGAGATTTCACAGAACAGAACAGAGATTGACATTGATATTTACCTTCCTTCAAGGCGGTAATTAAGAGACCATAATGTCTCTGTTCTGCATCAGTTAATCGGTTTCTCTATAGCAAGCAGACCGGTGTGCACATAATGCAGTGCAATCCTGCATTTTCAGCACCTGAGCCTCCCATGGTTGCTCAAAAGAACTCACCAACAAACACACACTGGAAATTTATAAGAGATGTGTGTGAATTTTCCCTCAATGGTCTGGTCCTGGCATTCTTTCTTGGGTAAATTTCCCTCTGCAGGCAATGGGAACTGTGCTTCAGTAAAGATGTCAGGATGAGCTCTCTGATTTTGCTGAGCTAAAGAGTCTATCTTTGCCACCTTACCTCCCTTTGATCAGAGCAAGGTAAAGCACTGGAGTACACAGGACTGCAGTAAAGCTATCAGCATGGCAAGGCACAAACATGAGGAATTAAGGAATTCAGGCTGAGAGAGTTGGGGTTTTTCAGCCTGGAGAAGAGAAGACTCCGAGGGGATCTTATACCCACTTTCCAGGGGTTTCTGCTGTGCGTGGCACAGGGGGGCCACCCGGCCACCCCTGCGGAATCAACATCAAGAGATTTCAGAAGCACAATTTTTAAAGTGGGGGCTGCCGGTATCCACCCGTTCCAGCGTTTGCCCCGTCCCTGGAAGTGTTCAAGGCCAGGTTGGATGGGGCCTTGAGCAGCCTGGTCTAGTGAGAGGTGTCCTGCCCATGGTAGGCAGTTGGAACTTGGTGATCTTTAAGGTCTTTTTCAACCCAAGCCATTCTGTGATTCTATGATTAAATAGCATTACCTTTTCTACAGCAAGCTAACGTAGCTCCTGTGAAGCACTACTAGAGCCTCCAAGTGTTCTGAAACAGTATCTGGTGTCAAGAATCAAAGTGAAGAAAGTGCTTAATTCAGAGACACTTTTCTGGGAAGAGACAAAAGGCCAAGTCAGGATTCCATGTTCATAACAGACATTAATATCAGAGGCCTTCATTGCGCTGTGAAGTAATTCAGTTTCATGCTCGGGCCATTTGAGTAAGTCTAGCTTTCTAATTTCATCAGCTGCTGTCTATTAAGAGTTTAAAGCAGAAAATGATGGCGAATGATTTTCTAATTTTTAATTTAACTCGAAGATTGTTCTGATAACCATATTGGCTTGGAAATAAACAACAATAAATGCAGACTGGCATCCCCAAAAAGGATAGACAGTTCTCTAACCACTGTAATTAATATTGCTAGGCTGGGTACTTTAAGGTCCTTGTGTTTCTCAGAGTTGTTGTGTGCTAGCTAAAATCTGTTCAGTCAGGCTGATTTTGGCTTTCATCCACATATATTAATTTTGCCCCGAAGCATTCCAGAAACTTAATTAAGCTGGCAGGTTGCATTCTCTTATGGTCCATCTTGAACACAGTCACATTTTTAAAACTTGAATTAGAGAAGAAATTCATTTGGGCTGCCTAATTAAAACTCATACAGGATAAAAAGAAAAAAAAAAAGATAAATTAATGATCTTCCCTTAAAACACGATTATTTAATTTTCCATGAAAAAAGCAGGGTTGTTTATAATGGAGTCCTTAAAGCACTCCTTTTTCTGGAAGTGAAGGTGCAGACTTTGCAGTAAATGGCTGGTTAATGCCTCACGGACTCACACGCTGCTGCCGGTTCCCTCCTGAAGTACAGTTCATTCTCTGACATTTTCTGGTATTCTCAAGGCTTGTCTGTTTAGCTACTGGCTCAGCCCTCCAAACTGTTTAAATCAGCCATGAAAACCTTTTTATTTACTGCTAAGAACAGTAAGCAATGGACCTGAACCAAGACTTCAGGTTCAGAAGCTTTTCATACTGAGGACTCAGGGCTGTATCTTACTGCCATGAAGAAAAAGAAGGAAACTTAACCACTGGGACTTACTTTTAAGTCCATCACCAAACTGTGCCCATGTTCATGATAATTCAGTAACTAGGGACTTTCACATATGTAATTTTCTACAGTTTTGTCCTGGCTTTTATGAACAGAGGTCTTTTTCACACTAGATGATGAGAAACCCAGAGCTGATTAACTTTTATACCCATACGCAGTCACAAAACCAGTGCAGAGGTCCAACAGCACAAGCAAGCTGATGGGTCTTCGGCTGCAATGTGTGACAGAGTGGGGTCTTCTGGGGAACTGCAGTGAAGTTTTTGCCAGAGAAGATTCATGTCTTTGGGAAGGCCTTGCTAGCCAAGAACACTCTGACTTAATCCAAGATAAAAATATTTTACTTATTTTTTTCCAGTGACTGAACAAAAGGTTATAAGATTTCTGAATTCGTGAAGTCTCAGCTTGTATTCTTCCAAAAAGGGTGTGAGAAGAGGGCCAGCAATGTCCAAAGCACACCTGCTACATTAATACTGTGTTCACTGACCTCCATGTCAGTTCATCTTGGTAAGAGTTAGTTGATCAGGCCCTGCAAATATTTGGTTTATATCTGAATCCGTGTATGTGCCATACTTTCTGTAGGAGGATTTGCATGCATTACTGTGGTAAATGGAAACTCCTGTTGAGAAACCGAGCACACGTATTATTTCACCTACAAGTCTATTGTTAATAACTGTACCCTGTATTTTTTGAAAAAAATTTCAAATAAGCTAATCCAGTGAGTAGATGATACTAATTATGTGACTTCCACATGCTGAACACAAGCCAAAGAGAAAATAGATCAAAACAAGGAACATCTTTGTTTTCCTTACCCGTGAAGTCCCAAGCCACCTATGTTCAAATGACATAGTCTCTGTTCTGCCTACAGAGGACTTAACTGAAAGAAAGTTATTCCCTACCCAAAGATCAAATTAAGTCTATTCATGAAACAAAGTTAGAATCTGAATTTCAAATAATTTAATTACACTATGTAATTGTTTTACAGAAGCCATAAAGTATTCATTAAACAACAGTAATTCCACCTGATTCCCACCATGACACACATTATGCCTTTGAAACATAAAAGACCTTAAATTCTTTCTTTTATTGAGCTAATGAAAATGTTAAATTACACTAGCAAGAGCCAACTGAGCAACTGAAGCAACCATTTCAAACAGATGATTTGGGATGATACAGTATGTTTCAAGGTGGGAAAACATTATTAAATAAATTGCTAGGGCATGAATGCAACACCCGGTGGTTAAACTCAGCACGCCATAAATGATTCTAACTATGATTTCAGCATTATTAGTGTGTTCATCTCTCTCCCCCCAAAACAATCACTGGAAGTGTGGATGAATTTCTGTAGAGAACTGCTCTGTAACAGAAGTTTCACGTTGCCATTTGGTTACCACATGCATTTACAGAACGGTTCCTACCTGTCATTTAGAGAGCTACTGATTAAAAACAAAACAACAAAGAAAGTAAACCTGCACCATCTTCAGCTGCTACTTTTTTGTTCTAGTTCACCGGACATTTATTTAAGAGTTGAAAATCCAGGCTGCATTTTGCAGTCTCAGTTGCCGAAATGGAAACACCACTTGGACACACGCTGAGGTAACTGCCCCTTCAGTCCAAAGTTAACTCCAGTCTCAGCCTCTCTACAACATGACAGGCAAGCATGCATGCTCTTCTCCCAAGGAATTACAGGGTGCTTGTTCTTACTAAAAGCAGTGATAGCGCATTGAGAAGTGTTTGTCGGAAACCACTGTCAGTGTATCTGGAACTGGAGCCTGTCAGCACCGAGGTTCGATTCGCTTTGTGGCAGAGCCCTGAGAGGAAGAGCCAGGCTGCGCACAGGACCTGAGCTGTGCGCTCAGGACTGCATTGATGGCTACATGCGTATCAGTGACAAGGGACAGTACGGATAGACCCAGAAAGGGTGGCTCCAGCTGAGGAGGGCTGGTGGGCTCCCATCTCTGCCACACATTTCTTTTCCAAGCACAGGCTGCTCACACTCACTGTTGTTCACTTTTCCACATCAAACAGAGGAACTATTACTTCCATCTGTCTTGTCTACACAGACTTACAGCATTCTGGACCACCTATTGCTGGGCATGCTTAGATTTAAAATCAGGCCCTCGCGTTGTGGTCCAAAAGTATTTCATATCTGTGCTGCTTTAACTACAAACTCAAGTAACTTCATCACCCCCCACCTGGGGTCCTAAGACCTCTTGTGACCTACAATGACCTACACTGACACCCGACTTGGTGGCTTAGCCAGCAATCCCAGCTGGATTCCCTCCTCTCCTGCTGTGCACGCAAGAGAGGTTCTCATTTTTGGCTAGCTTAATTTAACATCAAATGTAGCTACACCGTGTCTCAGCAGTGCCTGGCACAGAGAGTCCCCAGACGGATTACGGCCCTGCGGGCATTGCTGCAGCACAAAGTAGGAAAGCTATTACCAGTGTGAGAGACCAAGCTTTTCAGCAAGATACACCAAGCGCCCCAAGGACTGCACACAACCTCAGGGAGCACCCCAGGCAAACATCTACCAGGTAGGAGACCACACCAGGGCATCTCCTCTCTTCACAGTGGAATGAGAGGAACAGATTTAAAGTGGATGCGTTTACAAGGACAAAACTACTCATGTGGCTCAGGAAACTTCATACCCAAAGTGTTTTCACAGTTATTACCTGGAGTGTGACCATTTCAGAGACTCCACAGGGTTTTTCCAAGTATTTCAGGCATCTTCTCAGCCACTACACTGTTACTAATAGAGGACAGAGGGGGAAGAGCTCTTCTGAGCACAAGATGAGAGATGAGATTACTTTGAGTCCGGTGGAAAGCACTTCGCTTCCCTCAGACCACCTCTGAGCCAGAGGCCTTAAAAAGCACTTCCTGGAGTGGGGGATGCTCTCAGATTTCTAGGCATCCTGCTTGTAAATTCAACTCTAAATCCCATACGGGTTACATTATTTTGTCCCATAAGCAAAGTTCCCATCATCGCTTATTCACATAACAAGTGGTTTAATTCCTCTCTCCAAATGACCAGGACCATAAAACACAGTCCATGCAGCAGTGTCCCCAAGATGTCTCACTAAGGATTTTAACATCGAGTCCAAAAATAATATCATCGGCACTGTATCCATGACAAAAACATTCCTGGGAAAAATAGTGCCAAAAAATGTCCCTTGAAATACCCCAAAATGTTGAAATATACTTCACACTAACGATGCAAAAAGTACTAAAAGCCACAAAAAATGCCCAAACTGCCAAAAAAACCCTACTGGTAAATGCACCCAAAATTCTGACAATTTTTATAGGTTTTGGTTTTGGCTCTGTGGTGAAAGCACCAAAGCAAAGATACTCAAAAGCACACAACAATACCCCAAACAACCAAAAGTGTCATATAATAAAAGAATGCCACTCAATGCCAAGACTATTCAAACCAAAAAGAAATATAGTCCCAAGATTTTAAAAAAGTAAAAGAAAATGCAATAAAGGGAAACAATCCCCAAAAAATGAAAGAATCATTGCCCCCAAAATTCCTGTAAAATAGCAACAAACCCCATAAGGAAAAAAAGCTCAAAAAATGGAAACAAAGTTTAGAAAGCACATATGATCCGCAAAACCACAAAGAAAAGTTCCTAAGACACATTAAAAACTCACCACAAAAATAAAAAGAACCAACTTTCAAACTGAATCCACAAAGGAAGTCTAAAATTGGGAAAAGAAAATCCCAAAACATACCAAAACATTTCAAAAAAGCAGGAAAGCACCACAATGAAAAAATATGTGCCAAACCACAAGAAACCCACACCATATCACAAAAAACCCACACCAGTAATGCAAGGAAACCTCACAAAACTGCAAAAGAATCTCTCAAGAAATCACTAATCCGAAACTCTCCCAAAAATAGCAATAGAAGAAGCCTAAAATGCAACAACTGTGGAATATAAGCCACCAAGAACACATAGAAAACATGCCAAAGCCAAATGAGATCCATTCCTGGGTTTTTTTTATACTAAACTTCGCCAGGTTTCACCCTGGGACTGCTCAGCTACACAACTACACACAGGATAAAACCTCCTGAGCCACAGAGAACTTTTTCTAACATAGCAAAGAGACCTTCAGTGCTACTTTTACAGAGCCTGGATAAGAGGAATGACTGACTCAGGGACACACATAGAAATCTGCAGAGTCCAAGCCTAGAAACAAAGAACAACAAAATAACTGAACAAACATTCCAGCTCAACTAAACTGAACGTATCTCACCATGGAGTAAACTGAGGCTGCTACTGGTTATTAAAGACATTGAGTATGTCTTTCTGTCAACAGCCTGTCACGATGTGGGCTGTCTACACCATTTTTATGGCAAGTTGAAAATAAGGTGGTTTGTTTTCAAGGGAAGAAGGCTGGTGGTAAACAAAAATAAGCGGTTGCAAAATCTTATTTAGAATTGTAGAATTATAGAATGTGTAAGGTTGGAAGGGACCTTTAAAAGCCACCTAGTCCAAACCCCTGCAGTGAGCAGGGACATCTTCTCTGGATCAGGTCGCTCAGAGTCCCATCAAGCCTGACTTTGAATGTCTCCAGGGATGGGGCCTCCAACACCTCTCCAGGCAACCTGTGCCACTGATCTACCACCCTCAGAGTAAAGAATTTTTTCCTGATATCCAACCGAAATCTCCTCTTTTCTAGTTTAAAACCATTACCCCTCATCCTATTCTTGCACATCCTAGTGCCCTGTACTTCCCCAGCTTTCTTACAGGCACCTTTCAGGGACAGGAAGGCTGCTATAAGGTGCCCCCAGAGCCTTCTCCAAGCTGAACAAGTCCAACTCTCTCAGCCTGTCTTCATAGGGAGAGGTGCCCCAGTCCTCTGATCATTTTTGTGGCCCTCCTCCGGACATGCATCCAACGGGTCCACATTCTTCTTGTGTTGAGGGCTTCAAAGGGGAACACAAAACATTTCAAATTTCTCCTCAGCTTCTCTGTTTTACTTAGAGTCTGGACTCTCTTAGTCTCATCTAACATTCCCTGCATCCTGCATCAGTGGGCAGGGAATAGATGTTACTACAATCTAAAAATGATCAAGAAAAGTAACTGGAGAGATGATCATGCCCCACTGCTTTCTTAAAGCTTCCTGTTTGCTGCAAGACAGGAACACGCAAACATTTAACAAACGCTGGAAGAAAAATTTCTAGTACATAAGAAATCAGTATAATATGTTTATCGCGTAATTTACCACAGTAAATTAGCCAAGCTATGAGCAGGGATATTATTTAAATCAAGACTGTTGCTTTTGCATTTTTGTTTCTTAACCTAATTTATTCTGGTTATTCATATCTGTGCAAATGTCTTCCTAATTATGCAGCCTCACAATTTGACTAAAATGGCAAAACAACAGAAAGTATCTATTACTAATGATGTGAAAAATTGCTTTCTGTCTATATTTGTTGTTTAATTCCCTGTGCCCCAGCACTTCAGCATGTCTGAAAGACACATTTGTCTGAGTGGTGGTACCACTACTTGGTCTGCATGGAGATTTGTATTGCGGTGTGAAAGTGATGTACAGGCATGCTGTGTCCTGTGCTGAAGGATCACTCTGAGAAGCATACTTACAGTTTATGGACTGCTTAACTCTAAGATGTTTTGAATGAAGTAATTCACCATGAATACAATTATAAGCAGAGTACCACCTTCTCTTTATATAAAAGATCGACAGTGACCTTAGGAAATGGTGAAATACAATAATTTCCAAAAAAAAAAAAAGAACCCGGCACTGATTTCTTACATGCAAGACTAGGAGATCTGCAGCAACTTCTTATGAGTATGAAGCTGAAGAATATTTTAGTTTCTGATTTGTATCAGAACTGTAGTGAGCTCCTTACAAAGTGAAGGGGCACTTGCTATTGATCCCAGAATCAATTTACTGTGTTCAACATCACCTTCCTACAGCTCATCACATGCAAGGTAAGGAGAAGCAGCTTAATCTCTCCAGAGAAAGATGAGGCTAAAGCAGAGCTGCTATAATTCCTGAAGACTGATGGCAAGCTCGTGTTTAATTAAGACAGCTGATTCACTGCATTTTTTTTAAACCACAGTAACTTGGTTGTATATCTAAGCCTAAAAATTAATTTTACTGTGTGCTCCCCTATGTCAGCTACAGTAAAAGAAACATCTGAAGTATTTCAGAACTACCAGAAAGACAAGAAAGCTTTCCAGGGATGGGCACTGAAACTTTTCAGATTTTTGCATCCACTGTCACATCTACCATTACAAGCATCAATGGAATACCATATCTGTATACATCATTCAAATGCACTTCTACATGGTGTATCAGAAACTTCAGATTTCCACAGCACCAGCTGGGCCTAAAATGTCTCCCAAATGCCTTCCCAGTAAGTCAAAACAGTAAACAAGAAAAGGATTTCTCCAGGCCTTCATTTCTTTTGTGAGTGAGACAGAACTGTTTTCAGCATCACTTCAAAAGTTGTTACAGACCAGAAGGCAAATGCTGATGTGGCCAATACTCTAATCCTTGTTTTGGAAGAGATTCAAGCAAGTCATTTGAGGGCACTGTGCATTAGACCCCACAGAGATGTCATAGGGCTGTCCATCCCCATCAGTTCATTCCTACAGATGATTGATTCAGATACCCAGCAGGCTTGTAGTCATGAGCTGATCACACATTCTAGGATTTATTTTAGCTGCAATATCTCAGGATCACAAATCCACAGTCTGAGTAAAGAAATCTTTAACGGTAGCTTTTAGGCTCTAACTCCCACCACCAGCTGTGGCTCAGAAGCATTCATTCTCCCAGTCCCAGCCACATACAGGCTGTCTCTATTGATTGAGGGTTCTTAGTTTAGAGACTTCCTCCTGCACACGACCAGCCAATAATCTGCCTGCCAACATTTTAGTCATGCTTCACCTCCTCTGGACCATGTTCCCAGACTGCAAGCTTCTGCTGTGACAAAAAGTCCTTAATTTGAACATTGGATGACTAAGCACTAGCAGCTACAAAACACTAATGAATACAGAGAAGTTTGTAACTTCAGTTTGGATAATAAACTCTTCAGGCTAGATGTTTATTTAAACTTCCCAAACCTTTTCTATCATCATATTGTTCTGAAGGGAAATCCAGAAACCTCTTTAAAAAAAGTCAAGGACACCTTCCATCCAGTTGGAAATCTTTAAACATACACATCAACTGCGTGGGACACTCTTAAGCTGTGATAGTGCCAGCTACTAAATTAGAGAGAGTGAAGAACAATTCAAAGTAATTTGCTACCTGTCATTTAACAGAGAAACCTGGTCAAAGCACCTAACCTATGCACTTGGATGAAACATTCTGAATGCTGAGCAAGATTGCTCAATTGATCTGACAGTCAATGACTTCTAGAAACCCCAAAAGCAGAAAATGTTTTTATGATAACAGCCAACTCACTGAAAACAAATCTCAGACATTTATTTGAAGGACATTCCTACTTTTTTAAATTATCCAGAGCCTTTTCCAGCAAACTCAACACTTCACAAAAAAACACATACAGCAACACTTTTAAGGGGTCTGGTAATGTCACAAGCAAGTGGAATGCACCTCCCACTCAAAAGGGAGAAGCAGCAAAGTAAAACAGTTTGACAGAGTTCAATAAATCTGATAAACTCAGTTGAATTTAAACAGTGGTTTACCATGGCTGAATTAGTTGAATTTAAACAGTGGTTTACCATGGCTGAATTAGTTTGACAGTACAAGAGTCATGTTCTAAATTACTGCATGGAAGACACATACAAAGAAAATGGGAGTTAGAATTGTGTTGGAATGATTCACACAGAGATTAGAAACACGAAGGTTAAGGAAGACTCTCCCATTGAGTCACAAGGTTCATCAGCAAAGATCCCTTTGCTTCTTAACCTACTAATGGAGCTTAGGTGCAGCCAGATCCAATCTTAGCCTCAGACTTGGACAACAGTTTTTGTCTAAAGGAATTATCTATCCAAAGTTAATAATATTTAATATCTACATGGATTAGTAATGTTCCATTTGTATTCATTCAGCATGCTACCAGTCACTTACCAAAGAGCAGCTGTTAGTGAAACGTCTCTCTGCCCTGAGGAGCAAAACTGAGAGGTGTCAAAGCTCAAGGGGAGATCACCACCATGGAGCCACCCTCTCTGTCAGTAAGAGCTCAAAGCAGGCTCACTTAGGCTGTCATATTTATGGAATAAAGTGGCTGGCTTGTAGACAAATTACATGCAATGGATAAGGTATGATGCATGAGGCTCCTTCTACCCTCAACTTCCTTTGTTCCTTGATAAACAACTCTTAGCAAAGCCACATGCTATTTATGGGTTAATCACACGGTTGCGCCAATGCTTACTGTGGTCCTGAGTGGGTTTTCAGAGAACAGATTGAAACTAGAGGAGTTCAGGCCTTTACCTTTTTTGGAGCCTGTACCAAACTATCACTAATTTGGTTAAGGGTTCGCTAATTTTGTTTGATTTGGTTAAGGGGTTGAGTGCATCTGTCACAGCTACTTAAAACATACTATTTTGAAACTAAACAATATAAGGACTCCCAGTTCAAACACCTTCTTTGTCATATACATATTTACAGTAAAGAAAGCCTATCAAATTCAGTTACTAAAGGCTTGTTAAAGATGTTAAAGACAACATTACCTAACAGCTATTTGCATGTGAATCCTTCCTCCCAAATTGATTACATTTTTTCTCTGTTGGTCTACCTTACTCAAACATACTTGTGCCCTTAGTACTTCTCCAAGCGGAGCAGCAGAATTGTGCCTAGCATAATCAGATATTTTGATGTACTGGACAACACCATTTAAAAAATAAATCTTGAATATATAAACTCCAAATGTTAGCCAAAAAACAGGCTCACCCACATTTAAGGGTCTGACTCAAAGTCACTTTCAGAGACCTCCAGAGCTGCCCAGAAAACTCAGTTCTCCAAATCCTAATGCAGTGCCATAACCATGAGATTACATCGTTTGAATTCACCTTGTGCAGCCAGGGATTTGATTTGCAGAAAAAAGTGCTCACTAGCTATACTTTTCCATTGCTTAGCAGAAATCTCGTTCTATCGGGTCAGATCGGTCACTTTGAGATAACGTCGATTTTACCCTGATGTATCTCAATGAAAACTTAAAGGGATCTGAGGGACTTGAATCAGGAGAATAAAGCCTTTGCCCATTCTATTACACACCCAGTCTGACAAGGAGACCTTGAGATAGCAATATGGAGGGAACAGCAATGAAGTTTGATTCCTCTGTGCATCCTTAGTGGTTTTCTTCTGTAGGAATCATTTATCTAGGTCCCTGAGATTCACAAGAGGAGTATTCACAGGAGCGGTGCTGTCTGTACACATCAGGGTAGATGATCCTCAACACAACTTATATTTAAATATGAGTAGTTCTAAGACTGCATGGAATAGAGAAACAGTATATTTTGTTAATACTCAGTTGTTCAGAAGCAGACTTCAATCCCTCTCATAAAATTCAAATTTACAACAGCCACTGTAGAGGTAGCACCTGTTTAAAGCATCTTAAACATTATGATTGAGGCACACTTGGTTTTGCATATCTTAAAATTATGGGTTTTGTTGCCACACTGACTCTGTTACTGCATGTGAAAGACCAAAGCTAATCACATGGAGCAAAAATCACCACAAGATATATCTGAAGCACCCTCCGTTCACTAGAAAGGATGTCTAAGAAGCCTGAATTTGTACCTATAAATATGAATATATTTTATACTATAAATATGTTCATTATGCATTTTATATGTGTGTATAAATATATATTATAGCATATATTTATATTTTGCCCTCATAAAAATAGAGTAATAACATCAAAAGAAAACACACATGCAAAATCAAACCAAAATAAATAACAGGGAGCATTGCACTTTGAATTAGATTCTGCCAGCACCTGAACCTCAGGTGAAGTGGTCATTTAACAGGGGAATCTGCCAATATAATAGCATTCAAATAAATATTTTTATGTTAATTATATTGTATAACAAGTGATACAAGTACATGAGATGGGGTACTTATCATCACTGCTATTTGCAATGGATGCAAATCCAGCAGCTGTGAGGATAGACTGGGTATTAGAGTGACTGCCAGCTTATATAAATTACTCCAGGACGAGGATGGCACCCTGTAATTAACAAGTGAGCTATGTGAAACTATTCCTCAGACTTCAGGAAGAGAAGTAGTGTAGAGAGCATTGTTAATGCATGGTTAACTGAAAAGGGACACAGCAAAATGGACCTAATAGAGATGAACGGAATATAGGGGAAAGGCCGCATCGAGGTCGGAGTGACCTGGTAAAACACCTGTGTTGGCACATGAACGCAATCAAGACATGAAATGAGGATGTGAGCAGGGCAGAGTGACCCACTACTAACCACAGGAATGCTAACATGGGTGGAACTGATAGTTAACCGAGATCCAATAAGGAGCTTGGCTTTTGCAATATGTATGAGCTAATTAAGAAGTGTATTTAATCTGACTGCTTTTACTAATAAACGAGCTTGCTGGATGACTACAGGGTGTCCACTTCTCCCTTCTCCGACAAAGTAGAAAATTATCAGGGTCTAAAAATCATCTATTATACATCAGATAAACCAGTCCACATAAGAATTTCCAATGTTGCTAATTTACACTCTGAGAAACTTAATGTACACACACAGTATATGCAAATATCTCATTTAATATACAAAACCATACCCATATGTTACATACTTCATATGTACACATATATACCTATATATTTGTGTATATATATTAAAAAAATTTACTTCACACACAGATATAGACTTCATTTTGAAACCAGGGAAACTTTGGTTAAAACGAGTTAAGGCAAGCTTTCTGATGATTGATTTTAAAGGGTCATTCTAGAATTTGTTGCCACGATATGCCATTTCTCAAATAGCTGATTTCTTTCACAACTGACATACGAACCTAGTGAAGAAGGTATTCTTTAAGTCCTGTTCTGAATTGCCTTACATTTCAGGAAATAGTCCCCACTTTGCATGATTCTGTCCCTGGTACTTGGGATTCTGGGTTTTCAAAACCAAGGTTCTGGGATGGTTGTGTCCCAGTTGAGATTCTGTTAGCTCATGCAAATTAAGCATCATCTGATAACTCATCCTGTTGCATCTTATTATAAAGGACAATCAAAAGGAGACACAGTGTGATATTAAATAAAAATTCTTGCTGGAATAATACGAATGCTAAGAAATAACCTCCATATAAATATTTAAAGCTGCATAATAGTAGAAGAGCCATTATGACGCCTTACACAAATACATAATTACAGATATTTTTCAGAATGTGTATTATATTATCATCATATTATAATGTGGCAATTGGGGTCCAACATTTACAGCTCTAATATAAAAGGGGTTCCTTCTAGCTGGTAGGGGAAAGAATGACTAAGAAGATTGTGGCAAAGTTCAACTGAAAGCTTATTAATACTTCAATGCATCATGGTTCGTTTCATTCAATTTATAGCAGATAAAATTTAAGACATTATAATTTTTAAATTAATGAAATAATCTCCAATCTCCACAGCAAGCTGACTATCTGCTACTTCTCATTTTTTAAAGCTGTAGCCTCCATAGGTACAGCAATGCTGTGGAGAAGGGTAGCAATCAGGACTCACCACTCAGAGATATTCATCTGGTCTGTCTCATGAAGTTTTTTATTATTTTTAACTATGTATAGATAAACTTGGCTCACAGCAAAATCATCATATTCACAATATTATTTTGAAAAGTTCTCTAACTGGTTTATTGACAAGGGAAAAAGTGAGATCTATTTTCTTCTTTGACCTAAAGATAATTATTTATCTCCCAGGGTAGAGGGTTAGCAGCAGGCACAGGTAGGAACAGCCATATTCCTGCTGTTTCCACTCACACAAAATCATACAGTTTTATTATCTCTGATGGCCAGCTCCTGCAGTATTTCATATCACTATTATATCTGGATTAAAAAGATTTTCCCTTTGCCAGCCACATACTTGTTGAAAATGTGGCGTTTTTTAAGTATATACAGTAAGTGATAAGACTCTATAGAGTGGAGCTTCTACTATTGCATGTTTGCAGGTGTGAGATGAGCTCCACAGCCCTAGATGACTTGCACTCCTTGACCACAGTGGGTGGGACAGACACGCGTGACCCAGGCCAGCATGTGCAGCATAAGAGCCCATCGAGGTGCCCTGTTAGTGGCTTAGAAAATAGCCGACACAGGTCTGAGTGTGCAGGCTATATCAAAATGCAGAGCAGCAGAAGCACCTGGGAAAGGGTGGGAAGAGTTCTCTGTCCTAGCAGCAATTTATGGGTATCACAACAACTGGTCATGTGGCTTTGTCAGCATGATGCTAACAGACATTCCTATCAAATGAAACCAAGTCAAGAGCAAGCAACAGGAGGCAACATCAAACAAACCCAAGTGGACTTCAGCTCTTATATGTGCTAACAGGTTTATATACTTCCTGAATACCCAGTGGGAATAACAGTGCAGCAGCATGTGACTTGTCCCACTTAAACTTAGAATCTTTTCTAACCTATCAGTTTATACTGAAGCTGAAATGTGAAAATCTGGTTTTGAAAGACTTGGTATCTTCAGAGGCCTCCTGCCTTTCAAATTAAATTCTTCAGATTAATTGTACATTACAGTAGACAACACCCCCCCCAATCTCGAGGGCAGTAAGACCTGGAAAACTTTGTTGTGGTGACATATATACTCTCTGTACCCTTCACGATAGGAGCAAAGCAATAATGAATAACAAAGACAGCCAAAGCCATGGGAAACACGTATCAAAAACCCCACCTTGGCAGCACAGTCATAACTCATGATCCTGCAAAAAATTCCAAATTGCTTAGAGACCCTTAGAAAGATGGAACATGCAGACCTTCTGGAGCGCCAGACTTAGCTTTCCTGCATCAACTATTCAGCAGCAATAGACTGTCCAAAACTCTCACCAGTTCCTTGAATTTAGATACTGTCAGAGGTGCCTAAACTTGTTGCAGAGAACAGTCTGAGAATGATACAGAGTAGCTGGGACAGTGCAGGGAGTGAACAAGGATTCATCTTTCCAGCAAGAAAGATTGCCCTGGCTTCATGAAGCAACGCTGCACTCTATGTTGGTTATGAATGCTTGGCATCCACAGCAAAGTGTACCTTGTATCAAGCAGAACTTGCTGTATTATTTGCATACAGATTTCTACCCACTGACAGGCCAACACTGCAGCCAAAGGACAGAGAGAGAGAAAGGAGGTAGTGATACTACTGAACCAGATGTTTGGAGCTTTGGTTGACAGCAAGAATAAGTCTAAAACCATTCTTTTCAAACGCAAGTGCACTTTTCAGTGTTTATTTCTAGGGCACATCAAAAAGTCCTCTGCAGAAGCTAATGACAATCATTGCCAGTAATAGGGTAAGAGGATGGGACACTCCCCAGTCCCCTACTTTGCAGGGTCAGCACCTAACCTGGCACTTCTAATTGAGACAACTGTACACTGGGGTGTGAGTAGAATTCCTTGAATCCGTTCCCTGGCTGCACACCAGTCCTGCAGAGAGGCAGGAACTACCAGCTGACAGAAAAGTGGAGCATGTCCAGTCTGCTCTAGCCACTTGCAGCAAGCAACAGGAATACATCTGTCCTCCAAATGTCTACTAAAAATGAGATTTAGCCTCACAAGTAAAAAAAAAGAAATAAGCATTTTGAAAAATTCACGTGAAGCCTGGACAGCATTGAAACGACCTCTAAATGTAACCACTTTAACTCTCAAATATACATTAAACTAGAAGAACACTGAAAAAAAAATGACTCTTCATTCCATTTCTTTGGTACTGTAAATCTGTCCTGTCAGAGCCTAAAAAAGGCCTTACGAGTGTATCATTCACTCGGTACCTCATCATGGGATCCACCAAGGCCTAGTGTGCCAATGCTTATGGAGTGAACATTTTTATTTCACGGCCCATTGAGTCAGTGGATGGAGCTGTTTCAGTCTGCTGGGTTAATGTGGGTGCTGCTGATAGCAAATGCCTTTACAGTATTAAACAGCCTTACTAATTTTTTTTTTTCCAAAATGCACATACTCTATATTCAGGATAATATGTTTTCAAAATAAAGTCAGTTATTAGAATTTGCATTAAAGAAAGGAAAAGCAATTAATTCATACCATAAGTTATTTGCTAGCTTTGCCACCTAGATTAAAAGGGGAGAACACTCTTCTTTTTCTTAAGTTATGATAGCCCAGAGAGCATGTTTTAAAGGTCAGTCTTGCATATTTCTACTCATATGAAGGATAATTATGCACACAAACAGCTCTGCTTTTATGGTTGAGATTATTTGTGTTAGCAAAGTTTTGCAAGGTCAAGTTTTTGCTAGTTGAGACTGAACAATTATAAATTTCAAAATAAGCAAGCAGGTTTTGCCACAGCAGCAAAAGAAAGGAAGTCACGGACATCCTCTGTGCCAAAGCACTTAACACCATTAAAATGAGGGTTTGGGAATGAAACTGATGCACAGACCTCTAGCATGGGTGGCACAAAAAACATGATGCTGTTACACGTTCGCCCTCCTTCAGAGTGCCGGTAAGTCGGTGCTCATCCCATTTAATTCATGGAGCATGCGAAAGCCTTGAAGGGCTGGCAGCCTCACAAGAGACACTTCACTGGCATTTGTTATCAGCTGTTTTGCTGACTCCAACTTGAGGAAAGTTTAATATGATAGAGGTTACTGACAGAAGTTCCTCTGGCTTCCCCCCACCAAAGGAAGTTAGAGAAGGAAAGCCAAATAGCAGCTCTCTGGGACTGTGTTAACAAAAGAATACTCCTTGATGGAGAAAGGCTTATTATTTGCATGAGGTCAATGGAACAAATTAAAAGAAACTTATGCACCCGTGAAGGTCTTGTTCGGTTGTTTATACTTTAAGCACAACAAATCAGAAATATATTTAAGCTTGGTCCACCAATGGAATTATTTCTTTATGAAAGAAATATTTGCATATTACTCAAAGACAGACCCAGTTATCTGAGAACAAATTGGAAAGCCTGCACTTCCCGTATCTTAGTGTAAATTTCTTTCATGCCTTCTTTCATTAGAAAGCCTTCTTACTGTCTTACTTTTATGAAAAATTTTATAGTAAAATAGACCTAAGGAGCATATTAGAGATTCTGTAACATTTGTAACTTTTGCTCATGAATAATTTTGATCCAAACGGTTAATTAAGAAGGAGAAAGGTATCTCTTGTTGCATTCCAAAAGAGCCAAAGCTTGCTTTGCAAAACAGCAAAAAGAAACACAGATAAGAAAGATGAATGGGGGTCATGAAATAATTCGCCTTTCATTTTACAATCCCATTAAAAGTCGAAAGAGACAGTTGACCTGTTTCCTTATAACAAAGTGTTCTTCCCCAAGCTTAAGCTATTTTTCTTAGCTGTTGTTTTTCTTTATATGCTCCTACTGTGTCCTGGTCTTGAAAATGCTCAGAAAATAGCATGGCCATATTTTATTTTTCATTTTCAAGTTGCATCAGGGCAGACAGTCTGTTTGCAAACACACCCTTTAATGACCAGTATTACAGTAATGCCTAGAACATGGAACAAAACCTTAACTAGGTCTCAGAAATGGAGGTTCAGCTTTTCATACTTCCAACCTCTGGTACACAATTCAGCGCAACCAACTACTGCATCAAACACCCATAAACACAGTTTGGCTAAAGAGGCTGGAAACAATGGTTGTAGTGCATTGCATGTTGAGACACAGAATAGGCATTAATCTACAAGTATAGTAAAGAGAGTTAGCTATGCATTTTGTACTTTCAGTGGGAACAAATACAGCAGATCGACCATGTATATTAATTAGCTTATTACATCCCCTAATTGCAATTCAGAATTGTTTTACTTGCTGTAATGTCTTTTTGCTATTGGTGGATGAGAAGGTTCTCACTAGACAAGTAGAGTTCTTAAAAGTAATTCAGGATCTAAAATAAGAAAACAACTGCATAAGCCTTAGCTATTCCATTCTGCAAAACAAAAATATCTTAATGTGAAATTGAAAGCCAATATTCAGGGTAAAAATATTCAGAACAAAACGTAACTGTGTTTGAAATGTGCAAATTACTTTTCATTCACTTAAGCTGGTTTGAATCTACAATAATGCAGTGACTAATTGTGCCCTGAGTAGGCAGAAGCGTGCCTGACTAAAAAGACTGGAAACAGCAGTTAAATAATGAATGTAAAAATATGTTGATGATCCTAAATAAGAAAATGTGAGGTATTTGAAATTAAATATGTAATCTACTTACTGTGTAAGAGGTATTAGAAATATCTATTAACTGCATATGCCATAAATAAACTAAGGAAAAGAGATAATATTTTCCAGTTCTGCTTAAGTATAATACACCATAAAGCAGTTAGATAGTTTTTCAACAATTAAATAAAACAGCCCGGCCTATATGCATTGTAAATGCATTGTTAAGGTACCAATACAAACCTCACTGTTGATTTGAGAGTGAAATTAAGATACTAAGTACTAAAATAGCTAAGTACTAAAATAGCTAGAATATACACACACGTGTATAATCTGGTTCTTCCATCACCACACGTGTTAGTTATTAGATAAAGATTGATATCAATGATACCTGTACATAAGTTGTATTCAAAGAAAAAGCCAAAACAGGAAGAGTAATTCCAACCTGGAGCTCTAAGTTACCTGTAACTATCTTCTGAAAGTCTTTGACAGTATGATAGACAAGCACCTCTACCTGGTGTAGACACAAATGACTGACCTGAAGCACAGCAAAACAATTAATGAGAGTTTTGAAGTCTTCTGGAGGCTGATTTTCATAGGGGTGCGTGGGTGTGATTCCTCTTTGGCAGATCAGTATCATTACTCATCTGAGTAAGTGGGTCAGAGAAGGCTGGGGAGAGTCACCTGCACCCGATAATACAACAGTTCAAGTGGTTTAACCTGGCAACCACATGGGTGTTTGCTCACTCCCCCACTCACTGGGAAGGGGACAGAATCAGGAAAAGAAAAAAGCTAAACTTGAGGGTAGAGATAAAGGCAGTTTAATAGGACAGAAAAGGAAGAAGATTATAATGATGGTGGTGGTGATAACGACAAAAGCAGCAACAATAATAATATACAGAACAAGTGATGCACAGCACAACTGTTCATTATCTCCTAACCAGTGCCCAGCTAGTTACTGAGCCATAGCTGCACCCCTTTACACTCCTTTTTGACTTGGGGTAAGCACTGCCAAGCAACAAACAAAACATCGGCATGTTATCAGGATTATTTTCACCCTAAATCCAGAACGCAGCACTCTGCCCACTAGTAGGAAGAAATTTAATTCGATCTCAGCTGAAACCAGGACAGCAACTTTATCAGAATCAGAGTTAGCATTAAGAGCATGAAACAGCCTATGCATCTGGGAGAGCCCTGCCTCGGAGAGCTAATGAGGCATTGCAGTAAGTAACATTTTCAGCATCACTAAAAAAAGAAATCATTCAGCTTCCTCTGCCTGCATATTCTCCCTCTCCATTTTCCTCCTCAGCAGATAGGGTAGAGCTGGGACTTTTATTGTTGCTGTTGTTGAGTTTTATTATTGATTCCAGCAACGTATTTGTATTTTTAGATATACTTTGAAAGCCAGCCTCCTTTTGCAGTACAATATGGGCCTGAAAAACTTCTGCCTGTGTTTTAAACTCTTGGGGCTGAGCTTACAGCAAGCAGCCCGTCAGAGGAGTGAGTGCTGCAAATGATGCCATTCATCTTCTGGCCATGCGTTTCACAGGTGAAAAGAAGGATAAATGATTTTTAGCCTAATCTAGTACCTGACTAGCAGGCCTTAACATTACTCTTGTCACCATGGTAACCCCGAAGGAGAAACACACAACTAACCTTTAAGTGTTAGGAAGAAGAAACACCTGTTTTATTCTTTTCTTCAGGGTTTTGGGGGTTTTTTGGTTAGTGTTTTTGCAAAAAGGCATATAACGCAAGAGATTGAATACCAAAGTCTCTCAATTTACTCCTGAAACTTTGGGAGGTGAACCTGCTGTAGTCCTTTTGCTTTTGTAGATTTGCCCTGTGCTTTAGGGCTTTTCTTGACCAAATTGCAAATCGGGAATAATTGAAAGCTTAGATTGATGCAAAACTTACATAAATAACTTTATAGCCAAGTTTCTGTGACCTTGGCATCATCTTAATGAATAACACTCAATTTCTTTACTTCATTCAGTTTAACATTCAGATTAAAAACTATGCTGAGAACCTTCATCAGAAAACTACGTGCATGCAGTCACATATAAAACCAAAGGAGTTTATATTGCCTGGCCTTCACAGAATGAGCCTTATAAGACTAAAATAAGTAGATCCCTGTCTTTAAAAAATCCACCTTCTACATGGAGGCATCAATTGCTTTGTCACATGAAAACTCGCCGGCATCTTTGGGCCAGGGGACTTCAGAGTCATGCTGAAGCAGCTCTGTTTTCTGCAGAACTTGTCACAATAGCAGCTTCACTCCGGGCCAACTGCCAATAAATTCTCAGCACATGATACCAGCTGACATAGCACAGTGGGAAGCAGGCTGGAGAATCACTGATAAGATAGAGGTCTGTTTCTGGGTCCCAGGTTTGAAGTGCCCCTCTACAATGCAAATGTGATGCTGTGTGCTCCCCAGCAAGGGCTCTGAGGAATCTCTGTTATGTTTTCCAAGCTGAACTCTGGCCTTGCAGAAGAGCGCCCTGGTCAGACCCCACAGCTGTTCCAGATGTTTCCTGCTGACTGGGGCAGGTTAAAGAGTAAAAGCAGGACTCCATAGCTCCTCACCACTTGGTCCAGCAAGCCACGTGTGTTCTTCTGTTAGCCTGTCCATCAGCTGACAAAGTATTAATCCAGGCACAGTCAGCATGTGCCTTAAGTGGCTCACACTATCATTAGAGACTCAGGAACCGTATTTCTCTTCTCTGTTGTATTTAGTGTTTTTAGCAGCAAATCAAACAACAGATGTATAGCATCTAGAGTCAGACAGTGTTATGTTCCAAACAGATTTATTCCGCAAATATTGGAAGATATTTTCAATAGCTAATAGTATAATTTCTCACTATTTCTTATAAAACAACCAGAAGATGATAATAAAAGTGACTATGTACCTTAAATAAATGTTTATCTGTTTAGAGAAAAAAAACAGAAACACAACTTGGGAAAAGAGCTACAGAATCATGCATCTGTTCTGCATCTGAATAATCAGGATTGCTACTTCTTCATTTACTCACAAATGCAAGCATTTTTTCCAACACACATTCACTTAGTAGGAGAGGTTTTACTAGCATTTTTATGTAGTTAACAAGAGGAAAATATATGACGTTAGTGCCTAATTTTTTTTTCTCTGTAAGTTTCCTTTTATGTTACATTTTCAATTTTATAACTTCAAATTTGTCTACTAGTGCTATGAGAATAAACCCGTAAAACATACTTAAAAGAAATGTTATTAAAAAATACCTATTCAGCTTAGAGACTCAGCAGCTTGTAAAGGAAAACTCATTTAAATGGTCAACTCTAATAATACGTAGCACAAAAGAGACAGAAGACTAGAGCGAGCAAGGGCCAAAAGTCTGATCTCATTACATGGTACCACTCAAGTGAGGCTTTTGCCACACTAGGTCACTCAACTTCATAATAAATGAAGGCTGATTCATTTCAAACTTCTTCAAACAGAAGTTCAAGCACTATTTTCAATTACTCCTATTCATAGTCACATCCAAACATAAGACTAGTGAATATCTAACAAAAGAACTGTATATGTCACAAGAATCTAAAGCAAAGACTTCTTCACAACCATATCCTTCCTCTCCTGCATTTTAAAGCTGATGCTTTTCCTGTTTATTTTCTTTTTCCCTACTTTATTTCCCTTTTCTTGTAAAACCTGATCTGCAAAGACAAAAATGGGCAATAAACCTTCAGATGTTTTGTAGTTGAAATCTATCTATTTGTTTTTTATGGTGAGCAATGCAAATTTTGGCTTGTAGAAATAACCTTATTATTAGGTATGCAGGCTTTTCTTTAGAAAACACTATCATAAAAACCACAGCTACGTCATTAATCTCTTCAAAAAGCTTGTGAGATTCCCCATAGGCATTTCAATGGATCAGAACAGCCTCACATGTGAAATGTAGAGCTGCAGCTGAGAGTTGAACAGAAGGGCAAATCTGGACAAACAAGACCAAAGCTTCAGCTGAAGAGCTTTCTGTCCTCTCAGCAGGACAAGGGGTTGATAAGACCCATCATGGAGAATGAAGCTAGAAGTAAAGAGATAAAAGTGCCAATTCATTCCAGAATGAAAAAAATGTTAAAAGCCTACCTTGAAGACATCAGCTATTAAATGATCATATCGTCGCAGAGCAACTGGCACCACAGGTTGAATGATGGAGTATTTGCCCAGAAGTGAGTATCCCTGTTTGTCCTGTCTTATTAAGCCAACCAAATTATGATATTCTCTCTCTAAAAAAAAAAAAAAAAGAGAATATTTTCTGAGACAAACCCCAAAATAGCAGTTACAGCACCCATGGACAACGAAAATTGGACCAAACAGCTTACAAACAAAACAGCCATTAGAAAGAACAGTCCAAAATTTCAATATATACCCCTGGATTATCTCTGAGTGCCTTTCCAGATCAGACACATTTGTTCCAGGTTGCCTTTAAATAACACGATACAGTATTTCACCCAGGGCTTCAGGCCCATACCTACTGTACTCTAAAGCTGAGCAGAATTAAGGCAGGACTATGAGCTGAATTAGAGTTAAGATGTTGAGAACTTCACAGAAGACGTATAATCAGACTGAAAAAATCCCCAAGTCCTGGGAAAACATGGATTTGTTCAGAAACAAATACTTTCAGGGTTTTGTTTTGTTGTTTTGTTTGTTTTTTTTTTCAAATGGGAAGTGCCTAGTGAAAATAGTTGCTGTCTGAGTGAGAGAGGCAGCAGGTATAAGAAAAACAAAAGGAAAGTTCCAAAATGAACCTCACAGCTACAGAAAAGGTAAAACACAATGTTCTGCTTTACTGAAACATCATAATCTCCAGGAAGGGCTCTGAAAACACCCACACTATTTGTTTTCATAAACATTCCGAATTAGTTTCTTGTCACTATCAGCCAGGTAAATATAGAGGGCTTTTAACATCCAGTGTTAATTTAATGCACAAAAGTATCACTATTTCTCCTGCTTCCCTGGCACTAATGGAAATGCTTAGTGTTGCTTAGGAAAATAAGCAGCACATTATCTGTATTTTAAAAGTTATGCAGCAATGAGACGTAGAAGAATGTGAATGGGTGTTTGCATTCAAGGAGGAGAAATATGCAGCCTTTGTGATAAGTTACACTTTCTTCCACAGTCATCTTTTCTGAGATTACTGCAACCTCAGTTGTCAATAATCTCATTATTCTTTGAGCAGTGTGTAAAACAACTTGGAAATGTTGAGCCAGCCACGTGGAGAATTATTTCCAGTTACAGTTAGCTTAACATGCAAATGAAGCATCGCTGTAGCATCTACTCATGCCTCATTTTGTTTTAAAAGGTCTGAAAAACTCATCTGTTTTAAACACATGCAATATTTTGGAGAAACACTTCATGGCATGCATAAAAGTATATGTAAGATTATAAATACTCCGGATTTATAAACAGAAAAGTAGTTGTCTCAGTTCTGTGGCAGATCAGCTAAGAAATCTAGTGGCAGTTAAAGTGGCCCAGGCTCTGCATTCCCAAAGCATGTTTGCTTCTGCCTTCCTGCATCATTCTTGACAGTTCTGTTCCACAAAAACAAAATTCTTGATTTCCCTACCTGAAAGTGCTCCCTCCATCCCCATTACTACATCTGGGCAGGGGAGAGGATGAATAGAGTCTAGAGCAGCCCCATCTAACCTCAAGCACTTCACCAAGGTTGCAAATTGGAGCTTAATATCCCAAAACACTCTCTGTAAGTACTTTAAATGGACAATTCAGTTCAAAGCTACAGCAGATGAACCCTGGGCAGTTCCCGCTGCTGGATTAATCAGAAAATGAGGAGCTCTTACTCTTCTGAAATAGGCTGAAAACTTATTGGGTTTAGGAGAGTTTTCCAAGTTTCTCAATTTTTTTCTTATCTGAGAGTGGAAAGAAAACGTAAAATGTTAAAATAGAAAAAACAAAACCTATGCTGGCTCCTCTGGATTATCCACTGTCAGTATTTTGTGGTCTATTTTATGTTGTTCTTTGATATTTTCAAAGTAGGAATTACCTTATCTTTCTAACAGAAAATCTGTATCAAAATCTTAGAACCCTTCAATTTTGAAAGTGTTAAAACAGATAAGAATGACAAGTCCAAAAGTGTTTGCAAAATGGAAAATTAATCATAATTACTTTTTCCTCTATGAAAATGAAGAATTGGTGTTTTACAAGGACAGCAGAGTACCACCAATGATGCCTCTGGTACTGCTCAGTCATGGTGCTCTGTGAGGTGCAGGCACTCACCCACTCCTAGAGAGAAGTCAGCTGTCAGAGAGTCTGGACTGAGATGCTGTCTGGATTTCCCTCCCAACACCAAAACTGAAGTCTTCCTTCCCGCTCCCTGCAACATCTCATGCTGTATAATAGCTCACAGTTTTCTGGAACGCATCAAGACAATAATAAAGTAAAGCTTCAAGCAAAAGATGTCGAGCCAGATCAGCCTTATTTGAGAAATGACCGTTTGTGCTAAAGCCATGGTTTCTACTGTCTTTTTTCTAAAAGCCCGTTTTCCCATTTAATCTTTATTCAAGCTGTTCACTATCAAAAGCAGTCAATAGAATTTATTTGAAGACCATTTGAAGGCTACAGAAAAGAAAAAAAAAAAATCACAAGTAATTCCTAGAGGGTCCACTTTGGGACAATGCTCTTCTGCCGTGCCAGTTTTTAAAGAGGATGTCATGAATTCTGTTGGTCCTCAGTCTTGTCTTTCATAAATTTAAATCAGGAATGTGGTATCATGAAACCAAAGTTTCAGATACTTTACAGCTGATAAAAAATGAACCACAAATGCCACTGAACTTTTCTTTTTTCTGTGGTCTTTTTCAGGCATTTCATATAGATTTTAATTGACACGTAGGTAATCGGACTGCTCTTTAACAGAATAGAGAGCTTCCTACTTGTAATACATTTATTTAGCAAGAAAATGTTCATTTATTCCAATCAAACTGTTTGGCTGTGACTGCCTGCCTCTCCTCCAATTAATATTTAATTGATTATTCAAATTAGAGCAGTTTCTCTGGGAGTGTGCTAGCCCAGAATAGCCAAGGAGCTGCGGAAGAGAATTGTCATTTGCAGGAGCCGAAAGTTCAAATCCCTATCCTGATTTAATTTTTGCTTTTGAACGGCTGTCTCCCCTGTGATGAGAAGAATCACATATGATCTGATCGGAGTTGCTGGTGAGCTGCTCAGTGTTAAGATCTAAGCAGGAACTGTTGCCTTATATGTAAAGTGGGGACAATACAAAACTACTTCAGAGATGTGTATAATAACTTGCAGTTGCAGAGTGTTTTGAGACTGCATCTTTCTTAGAGGGAGGAGGCGATGAAAGGATGCAAACAGAACTTCATGACAAATATTCATGTGACCCACACATGGCAAATCTTACATCAGTATTTGGACCATAAAGGAGTCCAAAAGGCTTCCATGTACATAGATGTGCAATTAATGCACAAGAAATGACACAGTTTCATATTATTGGTCAAGGTGATAGGCAATTCTAAAGTCTGATTTCAATAAAATTACACAAAGCTATGCAGAAATAATCCATTTATACCTGCCTATTAACCCATTGTGCCTTTGGACTTGTGTGTTTATACTGCTTTCATTGTTCAAGTTTTGCTACACATCACATGCAACTAAAGCATAAAATTCAGTGAAAGTTTTAGTTGTTTCCTACAGATACTCAATAGAAAACCTATTTTAAACAAACTTTATATAATGTCCAAAAAAGTTTATGAACTTTTTGTCTAGACAGCCCCACAATAAAATCTTCCCTGCATACTAGATGTATCTCACTACTTACACAATTTATGTTCTAAATTATAAAAGTTCTCCATCAGCTGCTGTAAGAGTGCTAAGGCAGGCTGAAAAAAGCACTTCTTAGAATGCTGCATCTGTGACATAACTATGCAATGACGTGACTTTTTTCCTCCCAGGAGTCATTTCCTAATCAAAGCCCAGAAGCTGTTGAGCTAATGAAAATGTCACCTGCAATCTGATGGAGGGAGTTTTGATTGCCTAGGTGTCATTGCGCATGCTGCTGTACTTTTTCAGTGACTGCAGAGTATCTCATTTTCCTCCCTTGAGTAAAGGGTCAGTGATAACCAGAGGAATGATGCAGAGAAACAGGAGCTCCATGGCTGTTGGGTAACATCCTCTTCCAGGCACATGCTGGACCAGTCCCTGAACACATCAGCAAACCTACCTACACATAAAAGCTGGTTAATGGATATTTAGTGTTAAATGAGTTAATTGCTAATTATACACCAATAAGCATAAAACTGGCACCAGAAATAGGCTTGATCCACACAAGGAACTTGTGAGGGATTGATCCAAAAATCTAATGAGGTGCGATCAGTCCTTACAGTAGATGAGTTGAGTTTGTTTAAGTTTTAACCAATGGAAATGCATATTTGCAGCACTGATGTCTTTCTCACATCCCAAATTCACCAAACTCTTGAGTTTAGAAACAAAAGGAGCCACAAGAACATTTTTCAATGTTTGAAACAAAATATTCATTATAGGGAACACAACATGATTTTTCTCTCTCAATTTTCTCTTAATGCCCCTGTAGAAGAAATAAGTTTTGAAATATTCAGAATAGAAAGGAAATATTTGTATTGTGCTTCAAGTTTAAATTCAGCTTTTCAGATTGTTTCAAATACTCAGAGTATTACAACTACTTTTGAAAAATGCAAGTTAATATAAAAACTCCCATCTACTGTTGGATTGATTCTATGTGGACATGGTTCACTATCACATACCCATTCAGGATTTCAAGGTACGACTTGCAATTTGAGGAGTACTCAAGTACTTTACATACCCTCGTGCTTTGATTTATTCAAGAATCAACTAGCAGCAAATACTCAGCCTGCTCATTCAATTTCAGTTCACTAGGAATTGAGCGTAAGTCTCTTGCATCTATTTATTTACCCACTTACCGATTTCCAAAACCACCACTGTGAAGCTTATATGATGAGCAGTTTGGTGTGGTTCGTTGGGGTTTTTATTTGAAAAATTGTTTCTCATGTAAAGTTGTGTCAATGTAATAAATGGGGTTTTTTCAGCATTTTGAGTCTCTGACTTGACGTAAGAGTTCAACATGAACCCCTTGAGCTCCTAAACCCTACAGTGCTGACCCAGCAATATAAGTAACATTTTTAACTACAACAGACGTCTACAAATTACTAAAGATTTACTGTAAACAAAGGCATTTGCAGGTAAATACTGTGGCATTTATCCACAGGTTGTTCACAAGATGCTTATACGAGTATTCCCTTCCATTTTGCCAACAGTAAGTGGAAGAAAACATACATTTTTTGCTCTTGTAAAGAAAGAGACCATTAAATAAATCACTCAGATGAACTACAGTTTACCTCAACATTAGCACTGATGAATCAGCAAGTAACCTCACAAGCCCTTCAGAAGAACTGGGCACAGAAAAAATTATTTATTAGGACAGTACCCAACAAGATCGTTGTTTTGATGAATTGGCACATGTGGAACTTGGAGATGATGAATTGCACTGACATTAATTCTATTAAAAGTTGCCTGATGTGCACATAATTTGATTTATGAATTCCTCAACATAGAAGAGCACCCTCATCTCATAAAGCAAAACACTCGCTAAAACAGCAATAGAACAGGCACTAGATAATGAATAAAATCTTCCATCTTTAATTCTTTACATTCTCAGCAAGTTTAATTGTGGAATATGACAATCAATACATCTATCTGCATACTTGTGAAGTCAGAACTAACTGAGAAAGAATGGTGAATACACAGAGTTCGACACAGTCAGCAGTACCTGCCTTGAGTTACTATTTGCTAAGTAGACAAAATAAATGTCCACGAGGCATTTCTATTTCAGTACACTAGGATACATAATTTTTTAGGTTTAGTCATGCAGTTCTATGATTCTTTGATCTGTAATACTCCTAAGCAAGCTAAACACAATAGAATAATTCATAAAAACAAAAATGCTGCATGTTTATACATATTTGATTTATATCCCTCTCCAGAGCCTTGTACCAGTGCTACAGACAATCCTAAATAAATGTGTCTTCCTATGAATCTAACTCCAAAACCTGTTGCCATTTCTACCACTGCAAAATGAAGAGGTTGAAAGAAAGATACTTTTTATAAAGAGGAAAAAGTATTCTTTTCCCTTCTTCAAGGTTAACCCTGGCTGTGAACACGGGGATAATACAAGTTACCTCAGAACAAGCTGAAAATCACCTGGGGAAATAAGGAACTTCCAAGATGAGCCAAATATCACAGATGCCAGTATATCTGCTCTTAAGGACTCATCAGAAACTACAGCACATTAAAATGTAAACCACTAATACACAGTCAGAAGTAGTTTTATTAATAAAATACGCTAAAAATTAAATCTCATGCCTGTGTGTGTGTACATATACGTGGCATTTTTCCTGCCTTGTACTGGAAACACTAAACACCTATCTTCTGAGAATACCTGAGTCTGATGGAACGGACCTAAATCCATACAGACTCTGAGTAAATTTCAGTCACCTATTAAAAATAGGTGATCCTTTACATTTAGGCAAAATTTTGAAACATTGTCTTTTTAACTCTTAATTTCTCTATAAACTGGACAACAGCAGGGGAGGAACCCCTTTTCCCCTTGGAAAGTCCCCCTGACTAGGGACACTTCCAGTGGGAATTGATGAAGTTATACTGGCAGTTCTCCAAAGCCACAGTTCTCTAGTACTGCTGTGACAACAGCTCAGTAGGCTTCACTTGCCAGCCAAAAGTTCTATGATGATACACAGGCAAAACTTCAAACGTAGCCAAACCAAGCACGTGGGGACACCATCAGAGCCATGCTAAAGCAATTGAATGGCTTGATCTGAAGTCCAGGAAAGAGTAGTATAAAAAAATTCATAAAAGATGAGTTATATTTCTTTTCCAAAGGTCAAGAAGGATTTAATTTAATGGAAAATGTTGGTTTTGTGCTGTCTGGTCTGCTCTGTACATCCATAGAGGTTAATGGCTAACAGTTCAACTGGATAGTTCAGTGGCTTCCCGTTTCTATCCAAACTCTAAAAATTATACAGAAAATTCGCTATTATTTGCCTCCCTGGCAATCCATCAACCTTAAGTATAATCACACTGGAAAACCATCACACTCTTTATAGAACTTTTGAAAGCCTGACTCGTTCTGCTGCCACTACAAGAAAACTAAATAGCTGAGCAATTCAATTTAATTTCTCTGGTACTGCCTTATGTTTTCTAAATAAGAGCCACAGCTCTTCTATGTTTGAAACATCTGAAATATTGATTACAGTACACTAACTTTTGAGCGTAAATGGATTAAATGGGTTATTTTTGTCATCCAACAAAAGCTATAACGAGACACAGGTGACTAGAACACATTGTCTATACATTTTCTCTGTCCTATTAAAACTGAAGTAAAATAGCACCTTTTGGGATGAATAAGCATGGGGTTATGTATTTCCCCTGGCAAAAGGAAGCTGGCTGGCCCATGGAGCAGCTGTGCTCATAGCTGTGAGCTCCCCTAATGTTTTGACTGGTAGGAAGGGTTTGATGAAGAGAAGGTGATTCTGTGAGTCATGGTATCCTGTGGAGTTTCCTCTTTCAAGGTGGCTTTATTAGATGCCTGAGGATGACTTCTCTCTTTTCGTCTGATCAAAGCCTTTTTTTTCCTTTGCATATAGTCAACTATTACTCCCCCCCTCCATGCAGATTAAAGGGGAGTTTTCAGCCCTTTCCACACTGGGACCTTTAACAACCTCTCTTCTTCCTTCTTCTTGGCACAAGGAAAGGAGAGAAAAAAGATAGAGGTAGCCAAACACAGGCTGCAGGAGTAACAGTTGCTGTCTTGGTTTCATGCTCTTAGAGCAGTACACTAAACAAATAAGACAGACAGACAGAATATAATGTGCCTATTTGTTGGCAATCTGTAGCGCTAGTACCACTTTTGGGACCTGGGGAAGGGCTATATTTCACCTCACATAGTATCAGAGGGATTGACCTAAAGCAAATCAGGCAAGAACAAATAATCTTGAAGATCTTTGTGTACCTTCACCGCTCAGGTCTATCACCTCTGCCCAGATCAACTTCCATCCAGTTTTACTGATACACTGTCAAATATATCAGCCAGATAAGAAAAAAAGTTGAGCATTAAAGAGCAGTCCATGCAGTAAATTATAGCAAACTTGTTCAGAAGGCTGCATTCCCAGAGATCAATCAAAGCCAGCCAGCCACGAGTGTCAAGACATCTCAAAAAGGGAGATACTGGATTGAAAAGCTTCGAGAGGGGAAGAGTAGAGTCAGATAATGGAATAGCCAGCCATGCAGTCCCAAGAAGACCCTTCCATTTCACTTACATCATTCAGTTAATGAGTAGAGGGAATAGTTACTACACTAGATGGGTTTTTTCCTAAAAAAAAATTAAAATTTAAAAAATTGTAGACAGAAAACTTTAGCATTGATTAGACCAAGAAGATAGACTAATGTAGCCTATCCTCTCCTTATAGTTTCCATAAGTGCCTTAGTAAACCTTAAGAACAACATGAAGTAGGAAAGCCATAATTTGATCTATTTAACCTGGCCGTTCATGCCATCAGTCCTGCCTATGTCAATGTATTTTCCACTTTACTTAGAATTAGTTCCATTTTCCAACTTGGAAAACACCCATTTTTCATGGTAAAACCCAGCATTGCATCTCAGGGATTCTTACTTTGGCTTTTGTCAGTATGAAGGATTATTTTCACTAGTAGAAGAGGCCAATTTTTATCCATGGTAAAAGAAGAAATGGCCCTTAGCTTGGCAAAAGCCAAAAATTTTCGAACTTCATTAAATTTCAAAAGAACAAGTACTAACAAATAAAACCGTCTGCTCTTTCAATTAATATTCTGGGAAACCTAAATGAGTATACAGTGGTATTTTTTGTCCATGCTCAGCTTCCCATATTAATTGCATTCCAGTGGAGAAACCTGCCTAGAAGTTCAGGAATCCAACCAATTGGCTTTCCAGATGCACAAATAATTACAGATAAAAATCCTCTGCAACATACAAAGTTGTCTAAAGAATTACAGAAAGAGCCACAGCAAAAGAGATCAAAGCCACAGTTTCTAATAAGATTTAAGTGGAAAGCAAGAAAGGAAGTTTGAAACTTCAGTCATTTAATAAACCAACTAAAGCATAATCAGAAAGAGCCCATCGCCTACCTTCTGTGCAATGTTACTGGCAAAGGATCATCTAGTTAGTCTTTCTGAAATGGAAGCCAATAAAACCCTCCAGAGTTCAGACCTTTGCTAGTCCTTCATTTTCCAAGGCTTCGTTATTTTCATGTCTGAATGAATTCTGGATGTGGATGGGCAGCAGTTGGGATGTTACTGAAATGCTCTGCTGTATTCCATAATTAAATGTCTAAATGACACTCTTAGTGTTCTTCCCTGTCTCCTCCAGAGATAAAGTGCATGTAGAAACTTGCATTGATACAATTTATCCCATCTAACTTTACACAGAGGAAAAGACTTCGAGTTTAGAGAAGACTGACAAGGCATATTCTCTTCCTCTTAAAACCCCTACCTATATACTTCTATTTATCTATGCACACACATATATAGAGAGGGAGGGAGAGAAACTCCTCATAATCATTGCACAAATTATAAATGATGCATGAAATGAAAAATTCCTGTTGAGTGCACTAAGTAGTACAGAGACAGTACCACCACGGAACCAACATTTGCCATGTCAGTCACTTACTGGAAGATGCTGATTCAAAAGTCAAGAGAAAAAGCATCTGCATTTATTCATTTCAACCTGCACAGCATTCGTGCATTTTCTAGTTGTTTTCCAAACCAGTTCAAAATAAGCATATTGGAGACTTTCAGTCATATCAACCTCTCCAGACGTCCAATTATTGAAATATAGAGTCGTTTTGAAAAACACACAGCAATGTGCTAAAGAAGCATCAGGTTCTAAAAGAATGAAACAAAAAGATCATTCAAAAACCTCACTCGTAAACTGGTGCCTCACACTCCTGTGCTAGAAATAGGCAGAGATGGTCACTGACTCCAGATTATTATAAAGGAATCTCAAGGACCAGTGGACTGCTAAATTGAGTTTTACCTCTGCAATTAAAAAAACCCACACAAAAAAACCTAAGACTCAGTTTATTATTTCAAATCAAATTTGTTATATTTATTCGTTTGATTTTCAGAATCATAGCTATTCGGAGCAAAACCTTAATTTTAAAGAATTTATAATTGTATAAAGATTTAACTTTGAAACCATCAAAGCTAAGCCGTTATTTAGGCATTTTCATTCTAGAGCCTATGAGGAGCTGTTTTTCACTTTAGAGCTAACACAGCTAGAGTAGTCGCTGCACAAGTAAGAGACTTTGAGAAGGACCTGCTTATAACCTAAGTTGACAGTGACATCTCAAGATTTGGGAAAAACAAAAACCTGACAGAACAGCTATATTCAGACTCATAATATTAATGAAAGACAAGAGATTTTGGGGTATAAGGCCAGATAGGAGCACTGATGGTCTGAGCTGATATTCTGTAAGTCATGTGAATCTTATGCTGGTGTAAGCTGAATATATATGAAGCAACAGACACGATACCACCAGCCGGAGACAAGGCAATGGCGACATATCCTGCAGTACTAAAATGGTAACAGCCAAAGCGTGCAAATTTTCTAAAGGACAAGTATCCATTCAGGATCTTAATCCAGTTTGAAGCCCACAAAGCTCATAAACGTAAAATATTTTCCTCTTAGAACTGGGGAAAGCACATCAAACATCCTCTAGATATCATTACTGCATATGCCTCAGACATAAAATGCCGTGAGTCTGCCAGTTTGTCTGCTCTTCTGCAAACACGTATCCACAACTTCAGTTCAGGCACAGGTGCAGTTCCAGATACTTATCCTTCTAATTAAACAGCACTGAGCTGCAGGTGTAAATCAGTCAGAATCTGAATTACATTTTAGTTGGGCTTCATCACTGGGTGCAATTTTAGTCTTGGTAAAATGTCAGTCTTAAATTTGTTCTCTCTCTGCAAAAGTAAATCCAAAGTATACCTTGATCCTTCATATGCCATGGCAGAGTAATCCTGACTGCACTGAGAAACAAGGGAAACAAACTAATGTTTCCATTAGTCTTAAACATAAACATGTTTAAACAAACATATGTTTAAAGATAACAGCAGACTGACACAATCATAAGACAGGCAAAGTGAAGACCTGAACACAGTCAGCTCCTTTCAGCACTTCATTTGGTTTTGCTTTTAAGTGAATGAGTAAAGAACCATGATGTCAAATGATGTTTAAGAATTTGCATGATGGAGCAGAGGGTAGGGTCTGTATCACATCATCTTTTCAGCATGCATCCCAGGACAGCCCTTGCCTTCATCTCATTAAGTACGTGGTATTCTCTCAGATCTGCCTTCATTCTTGCTAACCAGAGACAGCTGTAACCCCAGGAGCTTCAGAGCTAAACTGAGCCTTGACCCAGTGGATTTACAGTCACAGTATACTGTGTACAAAACCTCTGACATGTGTTTAATCACCCTATTCAGGCTGAAAAACAGTTTTCAAAAGGAAAACAGCCCAGGATCCCCATTTTAAGTTCTTTCCAAACTCTCACAAATTATTTACAGGTTTTTTATGTTAAGCCAGCTTCGTATTTTTCCTTCCTCATACCTCTATCTCGATTAGCTGGCATTCAACCATAAACAACTTCAACTGGTTCAACCAACTTCACTTCAACCACTTATGCAGATGTCTTTTACCCACATACTTAAAGATGGTGTTCCCAACACCACTCAAGGACCTATCTTCACTTTAAGTTATACAGCAGAATTTTTCTAATCGCACAGGAGAATTAAGCTAATCTCACTATTAACCAAAAACTTGAAATCGTGGTGCCTGTCACAGGGCAGGGAACCCTCCAGTTGCTAAGTAAATAACCTCAGCAACTGAACAGTCACAGCATCACAGGATCTCCTGAGTTGGAAGGGACCCACAAGGACCATGGAACCCAGTTCCTGGCTCCACACAGGACCATCAGGTCAGAGCATTGGACTGAGGGCATCATCCAGATGCTTCCTGACCTCAGCCCAGCTCAGGGCTGTGACCACTTCCCTAGGGAGCTTGTTCTAGCATCCGATCATCCTCTCAGTACAGAACCCAAGTCCTTTGAAATCAATGTACAACTGAAACAATGATGCAACAGTTTCCAGCAAGGAATTTTACTTCCATCCCAGTTACCACCAGCAACTCTCTAGAAACAATGTAAATACATGCACTTTACTGAGCAAGCAACAACCCAAGAAGAAAAACCTCTTATCTGCCATTACCATAAATATCAGTATACATCAAGGCTTAAGGAATCGAGTAGCTGCATGCAACTAAGCATACACTCACGTCCTGCCACGCTAGAGCCTGGCTTCAATGCAGGTGGTCCACGAAATCTCACAGTGCATCATACATACATATTCAAGCATTCCTGTGCAGGAAAAACAAGCTCCATGAACATGAGAAAATCTTTTTATATCCCCCGTCTTGCTCAGCAGAAGGATACAAAATAACAGTGGGGAGCTAATGATTTTAGAGACAGTTCTTTCACTGAAAAATTGCTATCTACTAGCAAAACTGATCTAAGAAAGGAGGTACCAAAAGAAAGGAAGACAAACTAGAGCATGGTTATTTCACTCTAGCTCTTCAATTCCATTCTTCTTTCACTCTCCTCAATACTTTACCTTCACAGAATGAATGTAGAATACAATCAGCTAAGCTGCGGCAATTACACCTAAGTTTTAGTATGAAATATTGCGGTAAGCACAGCAGCAATGTAGTTAGGATGGAAAGCCTACACTGAATGCCAGTGATGTAAGACCATATGTCTTAATATCAATTCTTGGAGTTTCACATACTTGGCTTTTAAAATTGAAACTCTTACATCTAGGCAGATGCTCATTAGTACAGTCTGGGTGAATAATGCTCAGCATTTATTTCCAAGTAAATGCTGATTTAGTGAACTTTAACATCATCCCATGCCGAGTCAAAGGGACGGGCAAATAATATTTGCAGTGAATTAAAAGATACTGCCCCATTTGTAGCACAGTCTATTCCAATCTGACCCCAAGTCCTTGAAATGCATATACCAGGCTATGCAACAATACCATAGGGGATATGCAGGCCCTACAATACCCCTGGTCGCAGCTAAGGTTAAGTTGTTAGTTGTGGTCATCCCTTAGCACTAGGAAGAACAGAATATTTGGAAGTCGTTCAGTTTTACTTTGCTATAGTAAATTCACAGCAAGCTTTGACACATCAGTTACAAACAGGTGTCTTTATGTTGCTCATATCCTCCACATTCACCTTTTTAAGGTTTTTTGATTACTTTTCTTTTATACGTTCCTCAAAACCACTCTCACAGTCTTCTGATTTCACTATGATACTTTTCTGTTTATTAGAACTTTCTTTGCTTTGATAAGAACCCACCCATGTAGGGAAAAGTAACAAGTTTAGCATAACGTCAAAACTATGAAAAAAATCCAAATAGTGGGGAGAACAAAAAAAAAAAGGGAAGGACTCTTATAGACTCACAGTGGAGTCAGAGCCTTGACTTACTTCTCAGATAAAAACATGTTTATAGGCAGAATATAAGCTCAATTTGACAGTCTCCCTCTAAAAATGTCGCTCTCAGAAGGGAAAATTAGTTACATAGGTACTATTTATACTACTTCATAAGTATTGTTCCTGCAAAAAGTAGAAGCCAAATTTGTTTTATCTGATTATTTAACAGGAAACAAAACTGGGAGTTCACTTTTCCTTAATAGCTGAAAGATTCACAAACTCTCATTATAGATAAATAAGACACACCGCTCTGCCTTTATCACTCAGTTTGCATTGATTAAACCAGAACACAGCAAAACCAACTCTCATGTAGCAGAAGTGAGATCCCTCTTATAGGCAGCATCATTGCAAATCATGATGGTAAACAAGTGAAATTGAAATTCTCTTAAATAATTCATACACACATCTTATTGACATCAAAAGCTTTCTCTCAAACAGCATCACAGCAAAGCTTAACAGCTTGATTAATGTAGAAAAACGTTAGCTGTACACAAAGAGTACAGTTCACAGGAAGAGGGGTCAATGGAGGAGATAAAATAATACCTATTATAGGAAGCACAGTGGCACTTGATTCTAGTTAAGTCAACTTGAAGATTTGCAACAGAATAGGCACCCTAATCGCTTGGAAAGCAAAAGGCATTTATACCAAAAGGACAGCAGACATACAGAACGGACATGGGATGGAAATAGATGCATTCAGGGAGTGCTGGTCACCTGTTATCAGTAAAACATACCAACATACACAGCAAGGAATTGTATTGATCTTCCTAGTACCAATATTGATGACTGAGGGTCAGGAGCTGGAGGTGTGAATGGAGCAGAAGTCTGTCACTGCAAGGTTTATGGCACAAATCCTGTGAACAGGGTGGGTTTCTGACTAGCTCACCTAGGCAGCATCTGCAATGCTTACACTGCATCACAGGACTTTAACCCAAAGTTTTGCTTTCTCAGCTAGCCAAAAGAGTAAGACCTCTCAGATGTGTGTTCCTTGTTAGATTTCTGTGAAATTAAACTGATCCCCCTGTTAAACTTCCTTAAACAGTTTCACAAAGAACATAATTAATTGGACCATTAATCTTTATATTACATATTTTAACCTTTTCTCCAGACAGATGTATACCAGTCATATGACTTCCACGGAGCTCTTATTAATTCTAAAAAATTTGGAGAGCAGAAGATTAAAAAAAATCTTGTCATTTGCTGAAACACAAGGTGCAAGAAAGAACTTATGTAAGGACCATGACACCAGCAACAGCCAGAAGCACAGAAGGTGCTAATGATGCCAACTGGTTCACTGGAAAGCTGAAAAGTACAATTCTCAACGATTCAAACTGAATTTACTGCCAGATCACATATTAAGTTTCAAAAGTTGGACCTAACTATAAATGCAAGGGGAATAAAGTTCATTCCCTTCACCTCCCAAACGGTCCCTATACATCTTCTACACTAGAAAGACTGCCCATGAACAAGCTGCACAGGTTGTACTGATCAGGTAACAGTTTTAACCATCTCCAATTGAGACCAAAGCTTGACTTTGTAAGCACAGAGGTAGGACAAATTAGCGACAGCATTTGTTGCCTTGGTCAGGATTCACTATTGGCTCTATGGTCTTTTTTTGCAACGTAATTCACCTTTATTGTCTGTGGGTACTTCCCTGGGACTAGCTGTATGTACTTTTTTTAGTTCTAGAATTTGAGGGAGGGAATTTCTGACTTGTTTTGTAGAAAAGCTACTAAAGTTGCATCTCTGACCTCAAAAGCCTAAGCTGGCGTTATGGGATAATTCACAGGTACAGACAAGGCAAGAAGCAGAAGGAAGAACATCCTCCAAAGACCTACTTCCACAGAGAGAAGGCCACAGTATGACAATACTGGGAGTTCTCCAGTGTATAAGACAACTCATAAAAGCTTCGTCAGTAAATGGCAGCTGGGTCTAAATTCCCATGGGAGCCTTTCTAGATGTTGGAAAAGGAAGGCACTGGAAGGCACAAAGGTGTCCTAGAGCTGAAATTGCAGCACTCTGGTTCAGATGCAAAGTTCTCTGCTGGTCCTTGTACAAGTGCAGCATAGAACTTGACATGTGAGGTCCATCAATGCATTTCAAGGTATGCACTGATGACAGCATAAGAAAGCTAGATATGGTTCATGATAAATAGGTATTAATAAGTGGAACCAAACAATTAGAATCATCCAGCTCTGCTAATCTAGTTTTAAAATACTGGGTCTTCAAATTTCCTCACATTAGTTCTGCTTTGAATATTGAATAATGCCTCTGTAGAAGAGATCCCATGCTCTGTATTAAAATAACTACTTAATTCATCCATTTTTCCTCACAAAGTTTGAAAGATTTTATCAGATATACCAATAATATGGAAGCAACACTGACACCTCTCTGCTTCTCATCATCTGGGTTTTGGACATCAGTTCAGATCCATATAGAAGGAACACTATACCAATGGACATGTTATTTTGAAACAAAATAATTCTCAGAAGGCAAATTACCAGTTTCATAGCCACTTTCCTATCATAACCCTAACAACATGTGCTTCTTTCTCCTCATAACTTTACTTAAAAGAAACAGAACTCATAGTATGTTCCTCTAGCTGGTTTTCATCTTATACACAGCTATAAGAAAGTGTTTATGAAACAAGGTATTCGGCAGAAATTCAGGAGTGGAATGATCTGCCAGAGAATTCGTGTCTGCATACAAAGTTCATCTTCCCAAAAGACCAAAAATCTTTTGAGAAAAAAATGGATTCATTAAAATAGAAGTTTTAGATGTCATTTCCATGCCACTGCGGTGTTTGTTTGGGATATACCCAAATACCTTGCTGACAGGATGGAACCTAAAACATAAATGCAGATGTGCTCAGGTTTGATTCAAATCCACTGCTGTCAGTAAAGGTGTTTCTAGGGACCTCAGTGCAACGTGGATCAGGTCCTGTACTTAATCCTTATCTTGACATATGTTGTTTTCATAGTGGATAAAAATAAGTGTGAGTGGTTACAGGCTTACAAAATCAGTATTTCTCTCCTTATTGCTAAGGGATTATTGTTTAAACATTGTTAAAAAGAACAGAACAAAATCTTTAATTGTTAATTACCTGAATATGCATTTCAGAAGCGTTTCCTTACAGTTATAACTGCAAAAGTACTTATTTGTGAAGCAAGTCAACATGCAATACACATCAGTTCATTAAAGTTACCTCATGGTTCACTTTCATTTAAATTGAGTAATTTCTTGCTCTGTAGAGTCCCTGTGTATCTACTTTTGTTGTAACTGGTAAATACTCAGTAAACAAAATTAGTAGATTTTGGAATCGGACAACTAAGATCAAAGCTAATTCCTCACAGTCATTATAATTAACTTACAGTTAAAAGACGTTACACTGTAAATAAATAAATAAATAGGCAAGTTCATGTTTTCTTAAAGGAGCAGAAAAATTGTGCTTTCCAAGGCAAGCGTTCAGTTTGCAGAAACACTGAGAACTACTGTCACTAGGTCCAGTACTGGCAGCAGGCTAGCTGGACCTTATCATATCAACACTAATGAGGGGCAAACAAGAAAAGTCTTGCTCTTCAGAGCCTGAGGGATTCTAATGCTCTACTAGAGTAGGTTATTCCATCTTCTACCTCTTAAACGAATGTTTTGAGGTACATCTTTGTCAGGGGTAGTAAGCAGTGGTGTTAACCAAACTGATACACTTCATAACTTTACAGATGCTGAAAAGAAAGGCAGAACTTTGCCTGATGAAATTCATAAATATATGAGCAAGCTTTTCCTTATAAATTACAAAGCTGCCTAAGCCATGTTTTCCAACTCTTCATTCTTCTCCCAGTCCAATCCAAGGCCTTTTTTTTTTTTTTTAAACACATACTGTAGTTCCACTGCATGGATTCACAGAGGACTGGAAATCTCAAAATTCCACTTAAGTTTCAGGGATTTCTAAATGCTTTGTGGCCTTAGAAAATCTAGGCGTTTATACTAATGTTCCAATATTAATTCACTTTGCAACCTTGGGCACCCAGTTTTTAACATACAGATGTGAAAGAATTTATGCCACCTCAGCAGATAGTAATGTACAGCCAATCTATTGCACTTCCATTTAGAGTGAAATGTTCATAGGCTTGTTTATTCCCAAAGAGAAAGAAGGACCCATAAGAGAAAGAGGATTTGCATTATTTCAGCATTATTATAACACCTTTGGATCTGATAAATTTATATGTTAGTGGCTGAATGGAAGCAGAAGGCCTTAGGAGTCACACCATCAGGAAAATCAATAAGGATCCTATTCCCATTTACAGCTTAAAACAAGCCTGTCAATGCAAAGGAACATAAACCCACGCTAACATTGTGTCCCAGCTGTTTGGTTAGAGTCCTGCCAAGGTAGGTGCTTCGGCAACCGAGCTGCAAGAGACTGACTTTAAGTGCACTCTGCAGAAATACTTGACAAGAAAAATGAAACACTGCAGCTGCAACAATAAAAATCAGTTTACAAAGTGTTTAAGCAAAAGCCTACTCAAGTTCAATGCTAGTGCTAATACAGAGGAAAGGAGATTACACTGCCTGCTACTGAGAAAAAGTGATAAAATACCATTTTTTAAAAATCATAAAGAATCTTTACCAAACTTTGAATTAAGAAAAAACAAACTTAATGAGGCACAACATTTGCTTGCTCATATGATCACTATGTAGGTATGCAGCTATGTTTCTTCAAAATCATAGACTTGAATCTGAAATGTGAGTGCTTTGTATGGGGAGGAGTCCAGTTGCCCATCTAAAACTTCATTAACTTTATAAGGTGAGAGTCATTTGATACACTTAAAGGGTGTGAATAAATATGCAAAAAAAATTCAATACTCATCTTCCTGATTTTATGCTTGTGTAAGGCAAAGTACTCCACAAAAACAGAATGGAAACAAAAGCAAGCAGGTTCCATCATGGAATTAAGCATCTGAGTGCACAGCTGATGTGGTAATGACACCTCCCCACACCAAATGCTCTGTAAAATTCCATGTGAGGCCAATTTAATAGTAAGTGTTTGGTTATTAATAATAACTGTTCATGTAAAAGTGAAGAGGCAAAGACACACAGATCCTCAGGTAATAATTCTTAGATCCTTTGCAATTGTTTCAGAGCTGCAAAGTTATCAGTTGTCAAAATCACTGCTGGTGTTTTGAAAGTCCAGTCCCATCTGTCAGCAAATAAAACAATTTTCCCATTAAATCAGGAATGAATAAATGCAGCTTTGGCACTTTTATACTTTGCCCACATATTAGAGGACATTTGGAAGTTCCTTCCAGTAAATCTTTCCATGTGACTATTTTCTTTATTTCTCATGCATTTGCCCATAAATCCTCTCCCTATAGTGCGCAATATAATCCACTGTTGAAGGAACGATGCCCAGCAAGTATCATTATGGTCATCATACATGTCTTCATTGCTTAGCTATCGTATCATAAGAACAGTTAACTCCTAAACAAGAAATCTTCAGAAACATTAGAACGCTTTTGCTGGAACCATTACCTTAAAACATCAAATGCACGTTAGTGCATGTTTCAGAAGTCTAAAAAAAATTTTTATAGACCTTATACTACGAATGAACAAGTGTTAAGAATATCAGGGATGGCTCTGAAACCAAAGGAGATAGGTTTGCTAATGAAAACCTCTGTAGATGTAGCACACATGCAGGAAAATTGAGTATAGTGAGAATTGTTCTTAGTGCATCCTCATTTGGTGGTTACAACCGTTAGCTTGTTCTTACCAGATGTGCTTCAATATGGAAGTGAGAAGTAGAATTTAATTATGGAACAGAACAACTCCAAGTGCAACATGTTTCATTTCCACTGTTCTGTGCAAGTTTTAAGGAGGAGTATTTCACTCTTCCATAACTATCCCCTTCTTCTAAGGAATCCTATAAAACAGTAGTAGACTTGGCCGTAGTAGCAGCATCTATACTGTCCATGGTATGGCTGAGAGGCTGTAATGGAGACCAGATTCAGAGATCTGAATCTGCTGAGATCTCAATCAGATGGCTTGCATGGCGCAACATGTCTAGGAGCACTTCTAGGACAGCTCACATACACCAAAAATTTGCACGTGGTGCTGCCCACATTTGTGAGTCTCCTTACCTACACGGTGGGTGGCAGCTCGCAGCACTTTGAATGTGGCTCAGCCACCTGCAGGGATTCCTGCTCTATCATTGTCATGTCATAAGATGTCATCCTGCAGTGCTGAAGCCCTAGCAACATCCAAGCCAACAGTAGCTCTCAGAAACACTATCGCCTCTAGTACAGCCTGTAGAAAAAGCAGAATAGCTCTAACTCTGCATTTATGTTGCCTCAGTAGCAGGCACAGGACATGTGGAGTAGTCAGGTGCATTCACAGGCCCAGATAAATACATATCTTCCTTCTGAAGCAGGAAGAGCTGGGTCCTTTAATCTTTTCTTTCCTGAAGACTCTGAAGCAGAATATCTTGAAACACATTTCTCTTGAGCATTCTTTTACTGCCCTTTTTCTATAAAACAAGTTATTGTTGACTTGCTAAACTAAATGTGAGCTTGGAGCACAATGGTTTATTATGCTAATCCAGCTTCCCCACCTCCTCAGTCCTCTAGCTAAAAACATGCAAATAGTTTTGAAGTGCTGGGTATACCTGTACAGATAAAATTCTTTTGCTGAAGCAATGGAAACACTGCAGTCATTTTTGTCTTCCATCTAAAATATCTAACACATCACACCTGACATGAAGGACCACCAGCCAGCAATTTTTCTGGTTTGCCTTGACATCATAAACTGCATTTGAGCTAGAGGGGAAGGCAATAAGCCATACTTTGTGAGAAGCACAGATGCTAACTGAGGACACACATTTTCAAATAGGTACCCATAACAAAAAGTTGACAACATCACATCTCTAACTGAAATACAAAGTGATGCAAATTTGCATCGATTTTTAAACAAATCTCACTCTTGCATTCTCTTAGATGTAGAAATGCAATCCTCTTTGAAAAAAATACTTTTAGAAACCATTATTCTAAACAGCCTGGTGTAAAACAAGTAACTCAAGTATTTGAGTGTATGCAGAACTGATTAAAGTTACTAGTCTGCTGAATAGGTGCTTCTTAAAACGTGGTTCCACGCGTATATAGACACGTATATGTACATATACACAGTTGTCTTCATTAGTATAAGCAACATGGTTAGCTTGAGATACCTACAGTAATCAGGAGCAAAATGAAATGGATGGGGAAATCAGTGAAAATTCTCACTTGCACATTGTATAAACTATTTGCAAAGCATCCTTTCCATCTCTACTTGATATATTTTTTCTTATTCTGCACTGGCTTTGTAATTACAATAACTGCCTTTATAAATTACTTAGAACATTATTCAGCTTCAAGTAGCCACATTTGTTTTCATGTTTCTAGCAAAATTATGACAATAGAAATAGATTCTTGTAATTGCAAGGACTACAGGTGGTTTGTTTTTTTTCATGACTAATAAATCCCACTTCTTTATTCAGTCACTGAGATGTTGAGCCTGCTGGCAGGGAAAGGGGGTATGCAGAAACTTTACTGTGGCAAGAAAAAACAGAAAATGATTGAGCCCTAGAAAAATCACGTGTTGATGATAGGAGACAGAGGTCACTAATGTTATTGTCATTTCTGTCAAGAGCATCTTTCACAAACAAGAAAAAAACAAAACACATTGAATACATTAACAGGTTTTGAAACAAGCTAGAGTGAAAAATCTTATCACAAAGCTACACCAGCATTATTTAAATGAGCTGTACACACATTAATGGACAAAAACTATGCCCCTTTATGTCACCTCCTTTTCATTTGTATTCAGAAACGTACCTGCTATCCTAAACCAATCAATATGACTGCCACACTTGTGACCAATTTTTGGTGAACCACACAAACCAGAATCAACCTATGTTTTGTTGTTCCTACTTCACTTCATATTTGACCTAGTTTAAGCTTCTGAACTAGTCTCCTCAATCATACAATCACATCTCAGTTATTGGTATAACTGTTACAAGCTACATCATTTCCATGCAAGATTTATTTTTTCCATAAAATAAATACTGTAGAGCCATGTTAGCTACAAACAAGATGTTTGCATGCAAATGTTTATCTGAATTAAAGCCACAGTGCAGCTGAAAGATTGCTTTCTGGTAGGGTTTAGTCTAAGCTGTCAGGGAAGTGACAAATCAAGAGGTAGAGAGACAAGAACAAAGACTGAAGAGTGATGTAACAGCCTACAAGAAGGTGATTTCATTGAATCACTAGTTTCTAAGTTGCCTCCTAAAAATTTTGACAGACTCAGGATATTTGCTGTTCTAGGCAAACTGGGGAGTTCCTGAGCTGTTCCCAATCCCTGTGGGCAGAAAACTCTTCTGCAGGTGATCCCTTCCCATAGGAAAAACAAGCAGCACTAGATGTTTTTCCATGTGTTGATTTCTGTTAATTTAATATCTGGAGTTGAAATTCATTTCTGTTTAATGAGGGCAGTAGAAAAGGAAGGTCAGTCACCAGGACACCACTGCCACTGTGCTGCATTTTTTATAAGGCATCCAAGTTTGCTGTGATCAGAGTTTTTAACAACTGCAGGGCTAGCTAATTTGAAATTATTACAACATTCACAGCTTTTGCAAGTGCTTTCACTTGAACAAGAGCCCAATGACACATCATACTAAAGATTTAAAACATAAGGATCATATGAGATTTCCATATGCACATATTTAAGGTGAAATACCACGAAAAATAGAAGAAAAAGCTAAAGCATTTGATAGACCTCACAGTAAACCATAAATAGGCAGAAGTTATTAATCATACTCCTAGAAAAATCAGGCTCAGTGTACCAAGACTAGCAACGTGAGCCAGCTTATGATAAATTACCGTTTCAGAAACTTTTATTAAAAAAGGCCAGGTTACCACAGAAAATTAGTAAGAATGAGTAATATGTTTTCTCTTCAAGTTCTGTAGGCTTCTTTCCCCACTCGAATCGCATTCACCTTACAGGAAAATTCTCTACATCAACTATCAAGAGAGATTCTCCCCCAGGAAGAAATTTTGCACAATTTGCTTACGGGTATGAGAAAATCTTCCATAAACAAGACCCCGGTTTGGGTTAGACCTTCTGTTGAAACTTCTGTGCTTAACTGCATACGTAAACAGCTCTCTCAACTTGCGAATAAATAAATATGCCATAAGTGTGGCCAAAATGTATTTCCCTGCTGCTTTAATGGTCCCTTAAAGATGCTGACAGCCTGTCCAAGAGGGAGAAGCCTTTAAGGGTAGAAATCATTCCAGGGAAGCTTGTCCCAGGAAGAGCAAAATGCAAATGTGCCTTAAAGCTGCTTTTGTAGACATCAGGTTGTGTCCAATGCCCTCAGCTGGAGCTGAGAATGAGACATTTCACATTTGACACAGTAAATGCTTTTTAATGCAGTCTCCATCCAATGTAGAGGATTTCTCACATTGAAGGATGTTATCTTTGAGATCTTCCTTTAATAAAAAGAATCACAGGCTTCCCACACTCTCTGCTTTCCCAAAAGGTAGAAATTTAAAGCACCAGCCCTCTGCACAGATATTTCTTGTAGCCTGATCCCAGCACAGCTGGTTGAAAGAGATGCTGCAGCAGAGGCAGCACAGCCAATCCACTGGAGTGGCATTTGGAATCCTCTGGTGCAGCAGGGCTCCTCATCTATGTATCCTGCACTATATATCTGATCTCTTTCACCTTTGCTTCCATACAGTAATAAGGAGAGGATGTGAGGATGACTGAAGGCACTGTACATTACCATCCCCATCTTGGGCTCAGCAGTAAAAGTTATTCATACACCAAACTCTTTTATTTCTTATGTCTTTATTTCCAGCCAAGGGCTTGCAGCACTCTAGACAAATTTGGACTCCCCAATACTTGTAATGTAATATTTACAGTAGCCAATACCAAACCAACAGCTATATTAGCCCAGGGACCCTCACACTTCTTTCTCCACTCTGTCTCCTGTCTGCCTCTAGCAAGATGATCTCAGGGACAAGCCTGATATGCTAGTAATATATTTTGTTGAGGTTTTAAATTCACAAATACTCACTGTGTTAGTTTACTTGGTATGGATATGATTGAGAATAAAAAATAATCAAGCTTTGATTTCAGTTTAATATGAAATTTTGTGTCGTTTCACGAAAAGGGCTGAAACAGAACAGAGGCCCTCTGGGGGCCAGTGCAGAAGTTTTATACCTATACAAAAAAGTTGTAAAACTTTTAAATGGAATCTCCGCCTCCTGGAATTTCTGAACTTCTTTTCATTCAAGGACTCTGAAAGATTCACAGCACATCTTTTTAGCCTATTTGCAATGATCACCATAGAATCATCAAACGGTTTCAGGGACCTCAAAGATCATCTAGTTCCAACCCCCTGCCATGGGCAGGGACACCCCCACTAGCCCATGGTGACCAAAGCCCCATCCAACCTGGCCTTGAACACTATCAGGGATCCAGGGGCAGCCCCAGCTTCTCTTAAGCAGAGCCTCATGGACAGCTGGGCTCTGGCCATAACCTCTGAAAAGATAACCAAACCCAAAGAATATATGGGGCTGCACCCAAAAAAGGAAGTGTGGTTCAAAAGAGTGACTACTGTGGGGGGAAGCTAGGGAGCTTTAGTCCCTGCATTTTGCAGATTTATTGTAGGATAGGGCATAAATTATTTAGCTTCAGCAATAAAGAGAGGTGACACTTATGTTGCCCTAAAGAGAAGCAGGAAACATCTATGGCAGATAAAGAAGGAAAAAGCACTAACCAGCTACCATTATTTAGCTCACTCTGAGTCAAAACTTCTTCAGTAATTGGAGACCAAGACCAAAAGCATTTATTTTCAAAGCCAGGGCAAAATTTACCAAATTACTGTGACATACTTTATAAAGTATTTAAGCATCCTGAGACAAAGCCAGGCAACACTGGGCCTACAGAAACACTCGTTGCAATGTTTGTTAGGAAATCAGAGTAAGTTATTTGTACAGTCTCTTGGGGCCTCCCTGAAAATGTAAGTAGCTACTTACATCTTTGGTTTTTCAAATGCCGGGGGGGGCAGGGTGTGGGGGGAAGAGTCTCATTCCTAAATCTGTCACTTTTTGAGCACACACATAAGGTCATTCCATACAGATGCTAAAGTCATGGACTTGTTTAATCTTGTACAAGATGCTGGATGAGTTGTGCCAAAGGTGAGCTTGGATGGATGAAATACTCACTTGGTAGTTGGTATGTACCAGACTGATGTATGCGCCTACCGCTGCTGCAACCTACCCCAAGGATAATCTATCACAAGAAGTTAATGAAGATTATATATTCAGTCTGAGCCTGTTGTCCACACATTTTGTCTCTGGACAAGAATGACTCACTCTTGATGCAAGTGCACTGCCTGCTTGCTGCCATAACCCTGCACCAGCATATTCCTCTCATAATGCAGTTCAGAAAACAAGCACGTGCAAAGTAAACTCCAGCTGGGAAGAATAATGAAGCATTTAGCAAACCAGACAAAGACCACAGGGCTACATCTCCCTCACACAGCAGCACCTATTACTGAATACAATAATTAATAAACTAATGACAGACCTTTAACCATCCAAGACGTCTTTCTGAAAGACTGGGTTTTTTCCCCCTTTCAGGGTGAAATCTGTCAGACATCTAAAAATTTTAAACACTTTTAGGACATGCCAAATTCACTGCTCTAAGTTTGATTTCCACTACTTGGTGAAGGGGCTCACAGGTTGCAAATACACAGCCCAGACATCTTCATAGACCAACAGTGAGTTTTGTCAACATGGAGAAATGACCTTAAGAAAAAAACCAAGTTCAGTCACTTCCCTCTAATTAGGTATTTTTTTCTGGATCTATTCTCTGACCAGGGTAAAATGATGGCAAAAAACAAGCCATGTGCTTCAGGGCTTGGTATTGAAGAAATGAAATAGCCCTTCATTGTGAATGGCAGTTAAAAATACATGCTCTGTAAAATGTCATCTGCTCATGACAAGCAACTTGCTGGCTCGGGAAACCTCTTAGAGAATCTGCAATCACTCACTGAAATATAAAAGACAGAAAGGGACTAAGGAAGAAGTTCTGTTTAAGCTCAAGGACAATCTTTACACCATAACAAAAGGCAAATGAACTCACCATGAGTAACAGTACACTACAAAAACAGAAGTCGGTTTCTAACAGAAGAGAGAACTGGAAGCATCTTCCAACATGACAGTTGAGGGGAAAAAATGAACTGGTTTCACATTTCTGACCAGGCTTATATAAAGTAGATATCTGTTATACAGAGGCTTTGGGTTTGGCTTTCATTCCCTTCTATGTGCCTCCCCGGGCAGAATGTACAGATGCTTACAAGAAGAGGCAGGCTTCTTGTCCTCACTCTGACACTAAGCCATGTCCAAAAGGCTCTGGGCTTTGATTTCCATCTTTGAAGAAAACTACACCGTGGAGGGTTCAATTCACAGAGGGGTTGTGCAATAGTATTATTATTGTGTTTTGAGAGTCTTACTCACTGAGAGCGGGATACTCAGAGAGTCTAAAGTGTACAGTCTTATCAAACTCCTCAGTTTTAATAGGCAATGCTAAGTGGTAATGAACACAGAAAAACCCCTTTATTTTCACCAGTGAGAAAATACCTAGTAACTCAGGTTTTCGGTTTAAGAGTTCAATAAATTATTATTTATTAACAACATCTTAATCCCCCAAAGTATGATGCCAAATCCCTGCGCAAACATAAGATAAAATAAAAATAACACCAAATATCTTAGCAGCCAAAAGTTAATGTCTGCTAAAGACTTTGAGAGAAAAAAAATTACTACTTTGTGCACACTGAGGTTTTTAACTCACATTTCAATTGGAATCAGTGGCACACAGGAATTTTTTTTAACTATATTTCCTCCCACCTGAAAAATCTGGATTGGGAGCTGAACTTCTCATATTGACTCAAAAAGCATTCAAGCAAAAACTTGCCACTGTCGAAATGATTAAGTCAAATAGCTTTTAAAAGACTGAAACAAATTTGTCATGCCATTTCTTTTTAATGTCTAGTAATAGTATAGTCCTTTTAGAGATTTTAAAATGGAAATTACACTCTAATTATTGTTTTCAGACAGTGTTTAAGAAATGAAGGTTGTTCACAGAAATTCTCAAGTCTTGATTTTTCCATGCCAGTCCGTAAGTGAGAGACAGAAAGTGTTTTGCTCTAAAAAGTGCCAGTTTTTATGGCAGTTTACTGTCAGTCTGTAAATCTAAAGTTTGCAGATCTTCTAGTATCTTAACCCAGTATTTACAAAAGTACAGCATTTTCTTCCCAGTAACTAAAAGAAATAAAGACTAAAGCAATCACAGAACATTAGGAGTTGGAAGGGACCTCAAAACATCATCTAGTCCGACCCCCCTGCCAGAGCAGGGTCACCCAGACTAAATCACACAGGAACGCGTCCAGGCAGGTTTGAACGTCTCCAGAGGAGACAACACCACAACCTCTCTGGGCAGCCTGTCCCAGTGCTCTGCCACGCTCAGAGTAAAAGATGTTTTTCCTTATGGTCACATGGAACCTCCTATGCTGCAGCTTGCCCCTGTCATTGGACATCACTGAGAAGAGCCTGGCTCCATCCTCCTGACTCTGGCCCTTTAGATATTTATAAACATTAATAAGGTCACCTCTCAATCTCCTCTTCTCCCAGCCAAAGAGGCCCACCTCCCTCAGCCTGTCCTCATAAGGAAGGTATTCCACTCCCTTAATCATCTTGGTGGCCCTGCACTGGACTCTTTGAAAGAATTCTATGTCTGAGCTGAGGGGCCCAGAATTGGACACAGTACTCCAGATGGAGTCTCACCAGGGCCGAGTAGAGCAGGAAGAGAACCTCTCTTGACCTATTAACCACCCCTCTTCTAACTCACCCCAGGATGCCGTTAGCCTTCTTAGCCATGAGGGCACATTGCTGGCACATGGTCATCCTGCTGTCCTTCAGGACCCCCAGGTCCCTCTCACCTACGCTGCTCTCCAACAGGCCATATATCTATCTGACCAGCTTCCCTTTCATTCTCAGCTAACTTCACTCACCTCACAGAGGAGCCTGGCTTCTTCTATTCTTTGAAATAGCCCTTGGCAGAAAGTGAACAAAATACCTGATGGTTTCAATAACTGTACACACTCTCAGCTTTCCAGCAGGTAAATGATGGTAACTACCAGTGTTGATTATTTTTTTTTCCAACCTTTTTGCAAGATCTGATATTCACACGCTCTACCTCTCCAGTCACCTCACTCCTCTCCCAACTTGCTCTCTCTGGCCCTGTTATTCCAATGACACCATTCTTTGCCACAACCTTTAAACGCCATAGTCTCTTTCCTTGCCCACACCAGTAACCTACAGCTGCTGTTCTCTTGGAAACATCCTACTTGTAAAGATGATGAAACATTTCACCATGTGCAAGGTTTTTCTTCTCACATGTTAAGTTTCAATGCTGTGATGTATTAAATTCTTACAATTAGTACTACACTGATGTAGTAACTGCAGTAAGTACTACAGCACTTGTCCAGGTCTGCAGGAATTGAGTCTGACTTCTGGTAGATGAAGTGGCTGACAATACAACATCTGCCTGCATCAACGTATATTGTTTTTCAACAGGGAGCTCTCACAGAAGAGTCTGTAAACAACATTTATAAGATACAGATGCCCTTGGTTGCAGATGCATTGCAAGCAGCTTAATAGCACTTTGGATGGGTTAAGTGGTTGTGAACTTAAAAAATGATTTATCACCACTAAAAAACAACCCATTTTGTAAAACTTATATCCTATTACAGAAGTATTAAATAAGAAGCAGAGCCAAAGAAATTGTCTTCTCTACAGCTCTGGGTGGTTCTTTCTTTTTTTCTTTCTTTCTCATTATCAGGAATACAAACTTTAGCAATCTTAAAAATAAACATTAAATTCACCCAGAAAAAGTAGCATGGATGGGTAAATAAATTCTTTAAAAAAACAGGATTAGAATTCAAGTCTATGCATAGTTTAAAAAAAAGAAAGATGATTATTCTTTTAAGTCAGGATGAATACATACATTTGTATTCCCTTCTGCAAAACTGACTGAACTTCCCTTTCAAAATGTCAAGGATAAATATCCTTCAAATGGGTCCATTAAAGTGATAACCATAGTAACAGTGTGTAGTTTCCTTATACCTTTTCTTTCTGTTTTTCCTTTTTTTCCTCTTGTGGCACGTATTCTTTGCAACACTATTGTTGCCAAGAGAGCTAAAGAAAAGCGATCCTTACAAAAATCATTATCTGAATGTGGGTGTTCATAGCCTTTGTATGTTAAGTTATGAAATCAGCTTTTGTTTGGTAACTTAAAGGTCTGTTTGTGGATATGAAAACTGAACATGCCACTATGAAAACATATTATCACCTGTTGCACTCATCAGTATAGAGGGGACACTATCTACTGTTTACTACTTCTTTTTCCCAAGTAATTTGCAATTTTATTGCAGAATCAGAAGAGACACTATAAAACCAGAAAGTGTTAAAATTAAGGTTAAAATAATTAAGAGATCCAGCTACGCACCCTCCAATTACAAGCAATACAAATGGACTTTATAGTGCTGAATCCCACAAATACTTGGAAAAAAACAAATCTCAGTGCTTTAACAAAGCATTGTGGCAGTACCCTTAAGGCACTCACTAAGGAACATAGATTTAGGCCTTGTTCGGTCATGCCCAGCCTAATCCAAGCAAAAGGCAGATTGCCAGCAGAGCACAAAGGCCAGGAGGCCAAAAGCGTGCAGCATCAGTTGTGCATGCACCCCTGGTTAGAGAGCCACACTGCCATCATTCATCCCACAATGCAAAATACATGGGCTGGCCATGACCTAATTTTATCCTTGACTTTGAGAGATTAAACCAGTCTGATTAAGGACGAGAATTAGATCTGAGGAAGCAGAATTGTTCTCCCTTATCCTCATATTTCTGACAATTAAAGGCTGAAAGTACAGATAACATCAGAATAACCCCATCAGGAAAACAGAGTATTGTAGCACACACATTTCTGTCAAGAAACATTGGCTGAGTTTTCATTCTTTTGGACTAACCAGATGAATTTGTATTGTCATTGCATGCGTTTCCTTGAGAGTGGGAAAGGAAAGGGTTGTGCTGTTATTCTACATAAATAAACTACCTTCAAGAACACACACTTCTGATCTAGTGCATATCCCTGTGCTGATGTTGCCAGAATAACTAGTTTGGCTAAGGTGTTACCCTCTGACCAGACCTATGTACATGCATACCTGTGCCAACACTAAAGTTTTTGGCTAATGTAGTTTTACTCAACATCTCTAAACTCCGGTGATCTTTAATCCATGTCAATTTGACTGAAGATCAGAAATAAAATCTCCTTAAGAATTTATTTAAGAAAGAACACAACTCAGCTCTTGCTCTCTTTGTACATAGTTTTTCAAACAGTGCAGATTAAGATTTTTCTGGCTCTCCTACTCACATGGAACAGTGTTTCCCTGAATAATCACACTTTTGTGTGTCTTTAGCTGCAATCTACCCATTATTTCTATTATGATATTTCACCCAATTCTTTATAAGCTAACCATAAATTCTTAATTGGGATAACCTGGCCAAAAATACCATCTTGCCCACCTATCTTCCCCTAGGGAACAGAGCATCTTGCTTAGGGAACCTGCCAGCAGCAGAATAAAATTCTGTGGTGCAAACTTAATTCGGTGGTTCTTACTGTACATTAAATAACTGATGAATCTGAGGTTAGGTTCTAGAGCTTTTCTTCCACGTTGCTATTATGCCAGTACTACATACTTCAACATTTTTCAATTGCTTTACTCTGTGTGGATATAAATGAGGCAGTAGTACAGCAGCCTTGCACTTGGATTTGCCAGGGCTTTCAGTTTCAGGTTCCTCTGTCCTTCAATGCCTGAAGTTCTAAAGACAGAATACTCCATGCATAAAACCATAACAACATTTTCTTTCATGATAAATGTAATAAAAAATGCCTACTGTAAAGAATGGAGGTTTATTTTACCTATATTTGGGACCAAGTTTTTTCCCTGTATCTACAATGAAAGTGTTTAATGTGAATGCAAGATCAGTGTTATGGAGTTTCTGGCAAGACACATTCCTCTTTCACACACTGGTCACCTATCTATCACAAAAAGAAACATATTAATGAAAAGAAAAAAGAAAACCACAACTCAATGATGCTGAACTCACTCTGGGTCAAAATTCTTTTTCCTGAGCCCATGCCAAGATTGTAAGCTTACATATTTGTGTACATATTCAGTTCTAAGGCACCATACTGTTACAGAGAGTTTATCATTTCAGGGCAGGATTAAGAAGATAGTAAAGGAAATTCACAAGCTGCTTTGGCACTATCAAAGGGAAAAATGACAATATTATATGCTGAAGGGCTTTCCTGATTCGTGTGACAGATTATTCTTAAAGGTTGAACAATGCTTTGCTGAGTCCCTTCTTGAGTTTACAATGCAACTCAAGTTTTGGGAAACACAGTACTGTTAAATGAACTAAATGCTTTTTATATACCACAAAGCCAATTCCTTTCATTCTGCTGCAAAGTGGTATGCCATCCTTTCCAGTCAGCCAGCATTTACTACCGCACTCTCCATCTGATCAGAAACAGGGAGCATATGGATCTCTTACTCCTTTTAAACATTAATCTTGTGGTTAATAATGCACTTCTCTTTTACTCATCCTCATAAAATAACAAGTGACCCAACATCTTCATTTTTTAATAACATTACATGAGCAGACTTTCATTTATTTCTGAGAAAGGGCACTATTTTACAGTAAACTCTCAAGAAGTCCTATTCAGCTAGAAGACAGATGTGGTTTGCTGTTATCTGTAACCAAAAGGAAAAAAGCAAGCTGTTATTACTTTCAGGATTGAAGCAGAAGGCTTTTTTGGGTGGGGGGTTGGTTGGGGCTTTTCTCTGTGTGATCTATTTACAAAGTGGTCTCACTATGCGTCTGATGCTTTGCAGCACATAAGCTTTAAGTTTTATCCCAACCAAATTTATAATGAGTTTATGGACACTTCAAAGACATAATCTTAAAGATTAATGAGATTTTATCGTATCATTAGATGACTGATTCCAGTGACTATCAATAATTGCTATCATTTAAATAAATGGTTTGTTGTTTGGGGTTTTTTCCCCCCCCCAATTTTAATTTCTCTGTCACATAAGACCAGCTGTTCTTTCCTGTATCTCTGATTTGATTGTCTATCAAGTTGGGTTTTCTCAGTTTAGTTGTCTTCACTCTCCATACTCAGATCAGAAAATGTCCCTATACCAAATGTCTCCAGATAATTTTTATGCTTTTTTCCAATCTCTAATTTCCTGGATTAATTTACAAAAGGTAAACCAAGGCTTTGTGAACTTAAAGGAACCTTTTACCACTCACCCCCTAACAGCATATATGCAGTTAGAAAAAAAAAAATACTCCCTACTTAATCAACTCAAGCAATCAAACTTTCTTTTGTGACAAAGCTCTCTCTTCCAAAAGGCTCCAGAACAGACTGGCACTTAAACACATGCCCTTTTTAGATAGGAATCTGAACATTTGCTCCTAAGGTTAACTGCAGGAAAGACAGGCAGGGCTGCACATCAGTTACAACACAGTCCTTTAATTTCTTGCATCAAATCCTGTTAAGTGGGTGAACTCTAACTGACAAAAGGGACTTGGTTTTGTACTAGTTTTCTGAGTCACGATTGCACCCCGTATGTGCCTTGCATCAGATGCCTGAAGAGGCTCCAAGCAACAATTCCTGGAATCTTATTTCATGACGGCTCACACACAATGGAAAACACTCTTACCTAGTTTAATCCTTTATGTAGTTTTAAATTCATGAATGATCATTAGCATTTCTCTCCATGCAAATAGTCCTCTGTAGGCAGATCAGCTTTATCACACCTTCTACTCTTCAACTCACACTTCTGAGCCTTATTCACAGAGAAAACTACCAGTATATGCACCACCCACTTAAAACTTTACCATGCAGGTGACTCAGATCTCTCTATAGTTCTGTGCTGTCTACACACAAGGAAAATCATGCTGTGTTTCCACAAGAGGAACAGTCTCTAACTGAGCACTAAGGAGTCAAACATGATTATTCCTCCCCTGACTGCCAGGGATGTCAGTGCAAGGGGATATGGGAATTGCATAGACCACTGACATGTGAATAATTTTAAAATAAATATGAAATAAATTTTCAATTTTGGTTTAATTAATTTAACAGGATTTTATGGAAAACCATACTTATGTCAAAGGAAGACATAAAATTGTATAAAAGTTCACAAAGGGCAGTGTCTTTGTACACAAACAGCCTAGCAGGGCTTACCACTGTGCCTTTCTTAAAGCTACTCTCTGTGATTTTGCTGCATTTCTACAAATGATGTATAAAGTTCCTATTCTTTGAAAACTCCTCTGATTTTTAAATCATCAGTTGCTCAAGAAGATAAGGACAGTATCTCAGTGAACACCCACGCTCCGCTGAATTGTGATATCCAGAGGTACAAGTGAGAGAAGGAAGGAAAGGAGAGCTGAAAGAAGAATTGGGGTGAATGAAAATCAACTTGGATCTTTCCTTTCAGGAAACTTCAAGAGGGACTACCACTGTACTACTTTCATCCCCATCTACCACAAGGCAAATATGTCTTCAAAAAATTGCCTTTAGCGAGCTAGAAAGCATAAACCTAGTCAAAAATACAAAGAGCTACTTAGTGATGTTTCCTTAAGTAATGGAAAGACAAAGCCATAGCTTATTTCAGGAGTTTCCTAACAGGCTATTTACAAACCTCGGAAAGCTCCTTAATATTCATTTTTTTAAAAAAATCATGACCTGAAAACCTTTATAAAATATTACCACAGATTATATTTTATCAATGTTATATTCCTTTAAAGAAAGTGTCACTTTTACTGTGTATTTGCTATGTTGAGAATACTTGCAAACAAATTTCGACTAATTTTGTTATTAAAAAAAGAAACTGGAATTAGATGATCATTTTCTGACTCTATGAACAAAACAGCTTTAAAAGGAACCTGAGCATCTCCCTCCATATGTGAGGGATCATTCATCTTTTTTTGCAGAGGTATCCAGGCAGAACATGCCACTAACACAGGCTACTTCTACCAACAGCAGTTGGCTAGAGTTTACTAGGAGCTTGGCATCACCATACAACAAAGTGAATTCCACACATCAGCAACACATACAGATCCTGTTTATCTCAAAGTAGATACACATCCTGCTTGTCTCAAAGCATGTACCCCAAGTCCTCTGCACGTGTGCCCAGGGTCAAATGAAGGACCAAGTACGAGAGTGCTTGGTCCCTCTCAAGGGAGCTCAAACCCTCTCGAACTTTCAAGGTTGCTCTGGTACTGGGCATGCATCCCAGGTGGGAGTCACGGCTATGCCAAGGACGTACTGACAATGCAATGAGACAACACTATAAAAAGGCAAGACCAACAAAGATGGAGAGGAACATTCCCCCACAGGACCTGAAGACATCAGACTGATGGGAACATCACAAATACACAGCAGTACCCCTTGAAGTATCTCTTTTCTCTCTTTCTCCCTCCCCCCTTCTCTTGCATGCTTGTTGTGGACCAAATAAAGTGACTGGGCACTTGGCCCCATTTTGAGTCTCAATTCTGTTCCTGAGAAACACAAAGACCAAGTCACAATAAAACACCTGATCAAACTTGGGAGCCCAGCCACCCAGAATAATCTGAGGCCGGTTGGAACGCAAAGGGATTTAGCCTCTGCCAAATTACTCTATCTAACCGTGGACCATAACAGCAAACAGCTCCGTGAAGAAGCTTCTCCTACATCCAACCTAACCGCCCCCTAGAGCAACCTGATGCCATTTCCCCTTGTCCCGTCCCTAGTCACTGGGGAGAAGAGGTCAGCCCCCGCCTGCCCGCATCCTCCTTTCAAGCAGCAGTAGGAAGCCACGAGGTCCCTCCTCAGGCTCCTCCAGACTCAGCAGCGGGCACAGCCCCTCGGGGCCGGCTGGGCAGCTACTAGCACAGCACCGCGAGGGGGAACACAGCACACGCGGTGACAACGCGGGACAACAACTCACCCGCCAGATGGTCCACTCACAGTCAGCTCATCCCGGGACCGCTCCCGCCCCACCGGCCCCTTGTACCGGGGCGTGACGCCACGTGGTACGGATAACAGTCCGAGTCAACGCTGCTCACCTGTGCTGGCTGTGTTAACCCTGCCTTGAGTTAACTCTGCCCTGCCCGGGCCGGTCCCGGGACAGCTCCAGGGACCCCAGTTTCACTGAGACAGACAGTTATATCACCAAGCAGCCTTCTTTAACTCCCCAGTTACATGGCTTTCTTGTGACTTGTCTTTGCTAATCACTGTTGATTTAGGGGGTCAGTAGTCCTGGCTTAAGCTTTTTCAGCTTGGACTAAACATTTGGTAGTGTTGCATTTAATAAACACTGGATCAGGACAACAATACTAGAAGATTAGAGCTGTTGGAGCAAATCTTAGAGCTGTTAGAGTGAGTTCAGAGGAGGCCATGATGCTGATCTGGGGCTGGAGCATCTCTCTGGTGAAGACAGGCTGTGGGAGTTGGGCTTGTCCAGCCTGGAGAGAAGGTGGCTCTGGGGAGACCTAATGCCGGCCTAGCAATGCTTAATGGGGTCCTACAGGAAAGTGGGAGAAGGGCTGTTCACCAGGGAGTGCACGGACAGGGCAAGGGGCACTGGCTTCAAGCTGAAAGAGGGCAGGGTTCGCTTAGATGTTAGGAAGAAATTCTTTACTCTGAGGGCACTGAAGCCCTAGCACAGGGTGCCCAGAGAGGCTCTGGAAGCCCCTGGATCCCTGGCAGTGTTCAAGGTTGGGTTGGATGAGGCTTTGGGCAACCTGGGCTAAGTGAAGTTGTCCTTGCCCATGGCAGGGGGTTGGAACTAGATGATCTTTCAGGTCCCTTCCAACCCAAAGCATTCTGTGATTCTATGATTTACCCAGGAGGGTTCAAAATCCTTGCAAGGAATTGTAGATTGACAAATACGTGTTTCTTCTGGTCATATCATTCTAAAAGAAGGGTCTTGGATCTTCAAAATGACATGCAATTTTACCTGCTAAAAAGTTCAGGTTTCCTAACAATTGTGTAAGTCAGTCAGACCTTTTCAACAGGAGTATAAAAATCCTTGCTACTGTGACAGATTACTTGTGAAAGCCTGTTTTTTGGACACTAAGGGAAATTCTCCATGTTTTTAAGGCCTCATGAATGCTACTATGAGAAGACTTTCCAACTGACTCAATTTCTGTACATTTAAGTGCTCAGTATTCTGTTATCTTTTAATAAAAGCTACTACTATTATGTTTTTGGTTAAACATTAAAAAATGTCACAGTAGACAATACCTATTCCACTTTGAAATGTTTTCACTGATCTGTAGAATGGCCCACATATGTTTTTAAAATATCAATAGGAATCAGAATGAATTGAACATCATATGTACTTATAAAATCTTTGAGAGGTCTAAGGTTATTTTTAGCATATAAACTGGTTCTACATTCCAAGATAATTCCAATTTATAAATATTTACAGTAAATATTCAACGTTCCTCTCATTTTTAATTTTTTACAGAAAGCATCACCACTGTAAAAACAGTTAAACTTGTTATATATCATCATAGTGAATGATTTCTTTGACATTTGTCTTGAAGTATACATTTTAATTTAAGCTCAGCTCAGTATGTAGCATATGGATTTTTGAGAGGTTTTTTAATTCATAACAATTTTTCAGGATATATCTGAACATTTCTTTCCTGCTGGCCAGTATTACTGCTCCATCTGATGGAGACCTGAACTCGCAGACAAATATACGTGCATTACAAATTATTAAGGAAAATCAAAAATTCATTAATCACTTGGTCTTACAGTTGCCTGCAGCTGACAGCTAATACTGTGCATGCAACAGTAGAAGTGTGCTGTGATTTTGTGACTGCCACTCTCAGTTCTCATCTCTAGCATAACAATGAATCCCATTGTCAGCTCCCAAAGATGCTGTCCTCTTTCCTTTTTTTTTTTCCCACACAAATGCACTTGCTCTACGTGTAATAGATCAAGAATCTCTTTTAAAAAGAGTGAAAGGCAGGTCCTGGAGTCATCCAGATTCACTGACTCCCAGATCCAACTAACTGTTCAGCTCTGTTAAAATACCGCTTTAGTCTTCCTTAGTCCATTCACTTATTACGTACAAGTTTGGTTTTCTTTATTATTCTCAACTCATTCCTTTTGCCATGCCTCTTTTTATTTAGCTTTCAAAGAGAAATTTTTCTTGCCTTAAAATTTTCAGCCTCATCCCCCTCACACCTACTGCTCTGCTTCTTTCTTTCCATGACTATTTGATTACATGGATGGATTGTTCTCCTGACTTCTTATTTAGCTAGTTCCAAGTTTGTCCCACCATAGAAACTTTTCTTTCTAAACAATATTAATAACCTCCAGCAACACCATCTTTATTTTCCTCCACTGTTCAGACAGAGTATATCATCTTTTCCACCCTGGCCCTATCACTCTGCTTCCCTAGTGGTAAGTACTGATAGGGTGTCTCACCTGTAAATGTAGAGCTTCTAAAGAAAAATAGACAGTTAAGTTCCTTGCCTAGGACACTATATTTTCCCCAGTCCTTTTGTCCCATTATTCATTGCTCCTATAACGGCTTTTCCACATGCTTTCCCGCTATTTGAATTAACATTTCAGCAGTTCGGGCTTTAGTAGTTTTTCAAATAGTGCAAACTATTTTTTATGGTAATCACCCTGTATTGCTGTTTTGTTTGCACCATTCATTCTGCTAAATGTGCATTCAAGGGTTTTCTTTTGTAATTTAAGTTTATCGGGCCTTTAAAGACCCTACATTATGTATGTGAATGCATGTTACTGTTCTGGGGACTCTTCAAAAGAGCATACTCTGGAGTACTTCTAGTCTGATAGATAAAATAAACCAAAAAGCAGGAATACTTCAGTTATCCTATTTATTTTATTTCACTGTGGCTTCGCTTAGATTAGCAAGAGAGATAGAATACTACACTGATAAAAGAAAACACTCATTTTGTAGTGCCCAGTCAGAGTGCTCAGATTAAGATGGGTTTCTTTGGGAAGTGGAATTACGGACTCCTACTGTTTGAGGTACCCCCTTATGCTGCAATGTTCTAAATGACTTGGTCCCAAACAGCATTTTAACCAAACTGAACAATTTATTAAACGAATAAAAGCAAGCAAACGGTGCTGGGGTGCACGGTCAGCACCGGGTGCGCCGGGAGTCTCCGCCCCACCAAGACGCACCCCGAACAGTGCTACTCCCTGGTTTATATACCTTCCAGGGATAACACAGCCCACCGGCTTAAACTGACAGACTGGAGTGCTGCCAGGCGACCCCCACAAGACATAACCATATACATCTTAAAAGGACAAGGTGGAGTGCCTGCCAGGTAACCCCCACAAGACATCCTGTAGCTTTTGTCTTGCTAATGACGGGCAGCTGGTTCCGCAGGTTCGAGGCGCCTCCCTCTTCTTCCCTTTTTCTCGTTGATCAGCTTCTTTTCAGAGACAAGTTGTTCCTCCTGAGGTATCACAATGCACACAATGTGCTACATCGTGGTCCTTTAGGCAAAGCTTTGCACATCCTTTATACAGTTTGTTGCTGCTTTAACATGCTTCATTCAGTATATGCAAAATCTCAAACTGTCCCTCCCTGCCTGTGACCATGCAAGGGTCTGTCATTATTCCCCCAACATTATTCCATATTAACACGAATCAGAGGGACATATATCACATGCAATTATTTAAATGCAATTACAGTATTTTCTATTGTAGACTGTTTTGCAAATAAATAATATAATGTGATGGCCTCAAAGAGCAAGGATTAGAGAAGCCCTGAAAAACTTACTGCAGAGATGCTGCAAAATTTCAGTAAACTGCAAAATACCCTATGCATTCAGAAAAACATTTGGTGAAAAGGCTAACTGATTATTCATGAGAATTTGGAAGACTGACAGCATAAACAGTGTAACAGCATAGGTCTGGATTCCCAGGTCAGTATAGCAGATTATACATGACTTTTTTCTGACTAGTTCATATTCTGAGAATAGAGGAATACTCTTTTTTTTTTTTTTAATTCCGATTTTGTTTTATTCAAATCTTCTGGATAAATGAAACCAGTAAGTAGCACAGAAATGGCAAAACAGTGTAAGGTAATTTTCAGTATAACATACTTTAAGGAATGAATGATGTTAAAATTGTGATACAGAAATATCCTCTTTAATACAAAACAGAGTGAAGATCTAGAAAAGCATAGATCATTTATTAATAAATGTAAAACTGTAATCACAGCAGCCTTAATTAGTTGGGAATAAGACAGATTCATTTGATATAAGCATGTAAGTTTAAGTTACTTCAGTTTGTTCCCAAATCAGCTTTAAGAGACCTCTGGAAAAATATAGAGACAGGTGGGTAAAACAAACTGTAGCTGTGAGTTGGTACTTAGTATTTTGATCTATTTACACCTGGGTAGCTGTTGGCAGCATATTTTATTTTGCAGACTTTCTGAGTCCATCTCTGTGTGAGTGGGTTCTAATGAGTCAAGCCATTAGCAACAAATCTCAGGCAGCAAGAACAAGACAGCAGCAGCATTTCTACTCATTGCTCAAACCCTTCTGGGTGTTACACTCTAAAGGAACAAAGACAGACAAGGTCAAACCTGAACATAAAGCCCTTTGTGAAATGTTATTTGTACACAGTACTTTCGTCATTAATCTATTTCAAATGCCTACCATATCCATGTATTAATGCCATGTCTCCTGTGTGTTGTTCAACCATTTTCTCCTTTTTCCTTGCTACAAGGCACAAAAAATAGCAGCAGTGAGAAAACGGTCAGATTCCTATATAAATCGTTAACCATGCAGAAGATCAAAATGCCTTTTCTTGACAGACTGACTAACAATATTTTTTAATCAATACATCAGAAATCTTTACCAGCAATTAACTATTCAGTCCTTCCAGCAGTGACTCACAAGAAAAGCACAAGCTCTTCCTTTCTCCTCTCCTCCTGTTTTTAATTTGCTGTAACAGAGAACATTTTTGCAGCATAAATCTTCGACTTTCCTTGAGCTTTCGTTGCCTTGTTTACATTTTTTACAAACCTATCTTGAATTCTCCAAAGTCTACAGAATCACTTTGATAGAGGAATATTAATTTATTCCACTACCATGAATAACCTAAAACCTGCCACAGGAAGGGATTGAGGAGAAGATTACAGAAGCAACTTCTAAACCACATGATTCCACCCACGGATACTCTGAAGCAAAAAGCTTCTCCCGGGTAACATGACCTGTCAAACATAAAGATGTGAACTGCAAGCAACATTTCCCCTATTACCAGAAGACTTATATTCAATTGCTAGTTTCTCCATTTAAATTCTTCACATGTTTTCCCTGGCAATTCTCTTCCATTCCCCATCCCTTCCAAATTTGTGTCTGTGGAGCTAAACAGAAAATAAAAATTAAAAAAAAAAAATTTTAAATCACAACAAAAACCCAACTATCTGGATCTAGACTTTGCCCTGTCTTTTCTGTTATTGGATTTCATAAGCCAACATGTTTCAGGATGTCTAGGCCAGTATATGTCAGGCCACCTACATTTTGAATAAATTTGGGGGGGGGGGGGGGGG